>LUCH01001977.1:36569-60885 GCA_013368495.1 Paragonimus heterotremus | reverse complement strand
ACATATCACACACAGAGTCACCTTCTTTTACGCAATAGCAGTAAAAATGGCAATAACTGAGTGTTCGCTCTCGTTTCTTTTCTTAAGCCGGCAAAGCGTGAAAAAAACATTTGAGTTGCGTTGATCTGAAAGTGATTATGAGGCAAGTGACCCAAAAGTATTTGACAGTTGATAAAATTAAATCAACTGATTTTTTACGGAAATTTCAGCTGTTCAAACCAGAACGGTTAGGCTAAATGTTTTCAAACTTTGGTATGTAGTACACAAAATACGGAGCCAACGCAAGTTATGGTTCGTGGGATGATGTAACTAGGTATTTATGCGTATTTGAAGGTAGTCACCGTTTTCAATACAGCACGATCTCCACAGATAAAGTCAATGTCTAGTTTGGTATCGACTGCACTAGTCTTTCCACTGCAACTGCTATATCATTAATCTTCGAAACTATGGCTTCTTAAAGACCGCTCCATAAGTGTGTACTCCCAAACAAAATCCGGAATTCAAATAAAAACCATTTGCAAAAAGGTTACCTAACCAACTCGGGTGAGGAAGCGGCTTCAGAACACCGCTGTTACGAGGGTCAGGCTGACACGGATTGTGTACGCGCGTCAAACCACTCAGCGCCAAAGCCCCAGTGTTTTGGCCACCGCGTTCCACTATCAACAACTTCGGGATGTTGACAGACGTCTTTGTGAACGTTTCAGCTGGCCTGGGAATCAGCAAACGTTGAAGGGTGTCAGTGAACGAGGTAAAGATGCACTTTCTCATCAACACGACTTTCAACCTGAGACCAGCCCGGGAATTCGAGACGTTGTCAATCGGGACATGGGAATTGCGTACGCTGCCGAATTGATGCGGCTCCAATAGTCAGCGATCGAGAGTATGATGTGTGTCTTATGGTCAGTGACCAACAGACAACGCTTTCCTTGTGTCTGAGACTCATTTTTCAGCACATGCAGCTAGTCACTTTGCTGGCCCTGTGTCTTCACACCTGATTGTGCACATGTTATGCAGCCTACTGTCGGTGAGAATAAGTTACTTTCCATCAGATTTGTATGTGCAGGACTGCTTTCGCACAACTGTGGCATTCTGCTCTGTCGTTGGGGATGTCATACTGTGGTAGGAATAAACAGCACACTGCTTAAGCAGTCGCTTAACACACAGTTTAAGAAAACCTCATCGTACGTCTGTTAACTCACAATTTCCTTCTTCAGCAAATAGTGTCCAGTGCTACAGCCGTCATTTTTCAATCCAAGCCAATTACATGATCCATTCACCCCAAGAAATAAACCAACAGTTTTTGTCTGCCTTCATTTTCAGTTGGTGAAAAGCCTTTTTTATGGACACACTAAGTACTCAACATGTATACCTAAAAAGTTATCAGTGTAGCTGTTCAGTTTGAATATTAGATGCTGTGGAAACAATGGAAATTTTTTTATGTCTATTACCTTTCGTAACCTAATGCAACAACCGAAAAATTCGGAATTGTTAAGCGTGAAACTTTTGGAATGTGATGACGTTGACGGTTCAAGCAAATTATCCAGCTTGACAGACGGCAACTACGAAGTTGAGTACCTGAAAATTAACACCACCACATCATCTGTATAATTTAGATGAATCTTGCTACTGTGAGCCAATGTGAATACTAGATTGAATGAGAAGATGAAAGGTGAAAAGGCAACATCGTGCGGAACACCAAAAGTGATGAAGTTGTCAAAAACACTAAATTTCATAAATTAGGTCTATTTCGCAAAATAAGCTCGTCACTGACCTCCTTCTGGCTACTGAATGTCGAATTTTAAAAAATATGAAGCGAAATCAATTCGTCACATCAGACAACTGCAAATTGGAGTGAACTAGACAACTGAGATAATTACTGCTCAAACGTTGCTCATGGTAGGCGAACTGCTTAGACGTTGTGATGTTTACTAACATCTTTTGAGGATTTATTCGGGTTTAATACATATACTACTACAAAAGTATATAGAATGAGGCAATCTTTGGCACCACTTTAGGGGGATTGATATAGCACGTGCCATCCCTTGACATTCAGATATGTTTGTGTGTAAAGCACCGAATAGATAATGAAGTGGGAAGTGAAGTAAATATTTCGCCCATTTATGACCGGGGTTAGTGACAAATCGTCCGGCTACATCATTCTGATCGACTATAACAGACAAAGTAACGCGGCCTTGTGCGGGCAGATAAATGTTTTTTCCGTTATGCAAGCTGTGTTGCCCGGTCTATGGTCCAGTGACTAGGTGTGACAATACAAACTTTGACAGATTGCAATGATCCACATGATAACATTTAAGTTAAAGCTTATAAATGCTATCCACATTTTTTGTTTCATAATAGTAATGTCTTTAACGAATGTCACACCATAATCTGTTTTCTTTCTCATAGCGTTGATGACTATATGATGGTGGACGGAGAGCCATACTGCAAGCCTAGATGTGAATCTTTCAAAAATTGTTGAGGTTTGTATGATATATCGTTATCAGAGTTATTGTAAACGTTTAAATATCATCTTGCTGGAAAAAGTCGATTCGTTCGAAATTAATTAAATGCCACTATACGTACCTAAACCTAATAGTGTTCAACATCGTTTCTTATACTAACACAACATAGTAATACAACTTCGAGGTGTACGTTTTTGAACGACTGGATAGATTGATTCATTAACACGGAAACTTCATTTGAGACCACTGTTCTGAAAAGTAATTCATAGTTGAATTTGTTTAGGTTAACTATCCTTCATTATCCTATGTACTACTTTGTACATGTTTTAAAAAGGCTTGCGACTAGTGTTGGTGGAGAGATGTTCACTTTCTGAAAGAAAGTGAACATCATCTACGTTGTCAATTAGGATTGCAACGTGTGGATGATAATCATTGTATACTGAATAAGTCAGCAAATATGGTTTATGTAAGATATCGTACAGTCAAGGACAACCTTATTTCATGTTATTAACTTCTCGTTTATTATTCTTACAGGTAAAATTCATTTTGGCCCAGTTCATAAATCACCTTCCGATTTGAATTATGTGAGAACCGTTCCATTCAAGTAAACAAACTTTTTCTTAAAATTAAATACAGACTGTTATCTATCTATCATGTCTTTCACACGTTTGTTCACATTTCTAAGAAAATATGCTGCCACGAAGGATGGGCTAATAAAATACATGTGAACTTCCCGTACGAAAATGAAAATATGCTTTGCAGTATTACTCAGTGGAAGGTAACTGATTTTGGACTGTGTGCTCGAGAAGCCGGAAACTACTGAGAAGAAGAAAGACCAAAAAGGACTAACGGTTCTTGCTGTTTTTCGGATCATATAGGAAAGTACAATAAATAAAATTTAGCAAGTTGGCTTCAAAAATGTACCTCTACTGCATGAATAAGGAAATATTTATTCGTGTACTGGTTAATTTGGATACGGTATGAAAGAGACCTAGCCAGGTTGGAAGTGCACCTGATATGGTGACATATGCGGGAAAAAATACAAACAATACGTGATAATCAAGCCGAAGCTAAAAGCAAATATAACAGGAATTATTTGTAACCGTGGCTAAGTGTTTTAACCTGCGTAAACACTATCGATTGGATAAAAATATACTTTCTTTTCAGGCTTCCCATTGTCGATTGCGCATACACAAATCTCAACAAGTCTCTTTCGAAATGACCTTTCAATAAGCGGTTGATCTTGGCTGTCACTAGGGAAGTGATGGTTTAACCTCATCTGGTCTCATCAGCATTAGACAGTTCTTGAACTCAAAACAGTGGGCTAACAGGACTTTTTAAAACATTTGTTTTGGTTCATTAACTAAGCAGTAAAGTCAAAGTCATAGAGTTTGCTGAGAAGAGGTAATTTTCTTTGTGGCTGTTCTGCTTCATACAGGCTGCCATGACACGTATGTTAGCAGATGGTCACCAACCAGGCAACCATTTGCACACAGCTGAGAAGATGTTAGAAGGGGTTTGCAAACAACGATCTACTGGATAGTTTACTAAACCTATCACTCAGTTACTCACTCACAAATCGACGTAAGTGGAGCCGAATACACCCAAAACCTGTTTACTTCTTTCTGTTAATCACGATGAATCTGGATTATTTCGGTATCCACATCAGGACAGCTTCTGAACTTCAGTTATTGAGAAAAGATTGCACAGCTGACAGTAAAATACTTGTCAACAATGTAAACTTGTGTACTTTGGTATGTGAACGACAGCCACAGCTTCTAAATGTGCCGGCTAACACAATCGCATTAGCTTAAGGTGCACACGGAGTTGTACCTTGAGGTTCATTCACATTACAACTTCGTTTTTACTATTTAAAATAACCGTTGAGCATACGAGCCATACACTACATGAAATGAACAGAACATCTCTTCATCGGAGTTTGAGATTAAAATCTATCACTTGGTAAGCTTGTTTCAAAAGAAGATACGGACCCATGTTTGGACCTTACTAGTGTTGACCGATATTAGTAACTTCGCCTGAGATGAATCGAAATCTGCTAAGTTCGGTTACACCGAACTTATATTATCACATGAACATGTTGTGTCATTGCATGCAATACATAGAGACGAATAGGTCAGGGGGTGAGATCGAGAAAAACTGATGCAACTTGTCGAAATTACGATCACTCATCTTCAAACGGTCTCAGTGAAATGTATTCGACTAATTATTTATTGAAGGTTTTTTTTGCTGATCACCTTATTCTTGAATTTGTTCGCTAAAACTGTGAAGTGAAAAGTTAAACAGTGCAGTTGTTAACTGACAAGTTGTAAGCAACTGTTTTAAAGGCGTATAAACCTGAACATTCAGTTACCGTTGTAATTAAACGCGCCCGAATTGAATCAAAATGTGAGATGCTTTTTACAGCGAACATGTAAATTACAGCTGTTTAACAGGGAAGCAAGAGCGAATCCTAGGAAACTAATGTTGGAGAGAATGTACTGATTATACAACGGTTCAGCAGAAAGCTCATACCGACTGGAAAATAACCAGCAAAATGTCATTCAATAATTTATTGGTAATATTTTAAAGGACAGTACAAAATAGCACATCAGAAATAAAGTCGCATAATTAGGGTATTAACAGATGTGCTCTGTTTCCATAATTCGAAGTTATTATCGCCAATCCCGTTTGCATATTAAAGAAACAAGATATCATATCAAAATCCCGAATGTCGTTAGAACACCCCGAATTTTCCGTTCACTAATCACGACAAAACCGTTAGAAAAACCAACAATTTTACAAATTTCTCATTCGAATAAATTTTCAACCATCTTATTTTGAAAACTGCCAAAAGAATCGAGTCCTGTTTCTTTTGAAACTAAGCAACAGTTCATGTACTTGTCACGACTTGAATGTACACCTTAGTCATCTCTTCATGAGAAAACTGCATAAAACACAATACAACATGATTGGGCATGAAGTTAACACACACTTTCTTGCTATTTTCCGGGCTGTCCGGTTGAAACTAGAACAACGTATTGGAAGTTGAGTGTGGTTATCAAGTAGAAAGGGTAACTATCCAGTTCATTTGGAGTGTCAGAAATAGTACCAAATTAAATCTACTAAACGACTTCGCAAGACCTTTCCATAAATTACATATAAACTGCTGGGGTACGACTGGCATTACGCACGCCAACAGTGCAAGAATGCCATCAAGCTCACTGAAACCACACGTGCCTCTGGAGGCATTCATTTTGTAGAGCCAGAGTCAGAAGATTCAGCAGATATACATACATAATTAAAGGAAGGTAGCGTCTGACATACAAATTCAGTTGCGAGGTGATCGATCCAGCTTCGTATGATCCCAGCTCATGATACAAGCTAAAGAAAGTATACTGCACGCTGGCGGATTATTCCGTAAAGAAGATTTATAGTTCTGTTGGTCTCAAGAGGTCAGAAAAGCTCTTATATTCAACATTTCGATGTGGAGCCACTTTCATGTGTGACTACTTGGGAAATAAAGCAACACTGAATTTGGACTACTAGCTACTAGCAAGTAATATGTTTGAATAGATCAGAAAAGTGAATTCAAATTTGTCCCAACCAGTGGTTAACATTAGTGATGAAAAATGTCAAAATTATCCGGTGCAACTTGTATTAGAAACGTATACGAATTTTTCAACGGCAGTTCATTCTACTTCTAGTTGATTCGGTGGTTGATTGATACAAGTTAAACTGCACACAGTAACAAACGTTTTAAGCTGGTCTCAAAGCAAATGCATTGTTGGTACAGCAGGATGTAGTACAGCAGGTGGTTCTATCATTTTTGTATTACTTGAAAGATTTGCAGAAACTTCAATTCAAAACTTATGCGATCAACGCCCAGCTACACACAATAATTTTAAAAAACACTATAAATTAACTTTTGCAAAAAATTTATTTAAAAGGAGGTAATTTCACTGCCGGCTCACAGAAAGTAGATTATACAGTTTAGCTAGTTATCGATTATTAGAAGGTTGCTCAAACGTTCACTCGATTCGCTAGATTTTGATGTTTTCCGTAATATTTTTGTGGTTATACTTCTGATCCAGTGTTACACTCTTTCAAAAGACATGACCTTCGGGTTGTTGAGGTTGGCTCACTTGCAGCTTGAATGATATGAACAAAATATACACAAATAATTGTGCATAACTGAGAGAAGGCCAGAGCTGTCGACTTTCAAGAATCTTGCCCTCAAAATCCTAGTCACAACAGTTTCGATTGTCTCTAACAATCTTAGCTACTACACTGTACGGACGAATGTCTTGGGCACTCAAATGTTAACACATCTGTAGGACTGAACTGACAAATTCAGAAAGTGATAAACTGGTTAATTCATGTTGAAACGGGAGTACACAGACTGGTGAAATAACCGAAGAATAGTTAGCAGAATTGAACTAAAACTTTGACATCGACTGTTCAATAACTCTTCGGTTGTAGTTGGTTTTGGTCCACATATTTTCCATTTATCTGGGTTAGGTATGGAATGTGAACTCACGTGCTCCGAGTCCTCTCACGCTGATGTACTTATTTTCAAAATTCTCTCTGACAGCATGTAACAATACAAATATTCATTAAATTAAGCAGTTTCGAAGGACGAATCTGGGTAGAAATCTTTTATGCATGATTTGTGTAACATACAACGGGCACACAGGAACCCGAAAAATGGATAAATGAAACTATTGGCGTAACGATTATTCCTGGTCGTGGGTGATAAATACCAATAAATCTACATCAAGCAAAGGTCATCAGTTATTGTTAAAAAGTATTCACTGACAGGGGCAAAATAACTGTTCACAAGACTTAAGTAATTGAAACTGTGGGCGGTTGCCACGATAGAAAGCAAGGAGTGGCCAGTGACGACCAGATAATTAGTCATGGAAAAAGGGTTATCTCGTAATTAGTTGACAATTTAGATGTCTACCATGAATAAACGATATCCTCCTTAAGTCTTCATAGTGATCTAAGTATGATTGGTTTAGAGCAGAACGAAGTACCTGGACGCCTTCCGTACAACATGTCAAAAGAACGGCAATTTGGTGTTTGCGTCTAACTGCTTGATATTCTGTTCTGAGTCCTCTCAATCTATCGGTGTTGATCGAAATAAGTTAACGACTTATACTGTTCTTTTCAACTAATTGGTGCCGTGAGTATTCATACCAACAGGTCCTTCAGTTGGTCGAACGCTTGGGGTTAGTTTTGCGTTTTTAATGTCTTGATATTTTCCCGTGGGTGGCCATAAACCTGAACAGAATGTTCCGTGAGTTCAACTGACAGAAATAGTGTGGATGCAACTACACACAGTGCTACTTATATCTACGTCCGGTGCAAACAGCCTGGTACATTTATCGAAAACAATTCACTGCAGAAGGTCTCTAGAATTGAAAGCATCTTAGAAGCCTATCAAATCTGTCTAACGCGGCATTCAGGGTGTTGGTTTATCAGGTGTTGAATTACTGTGATTGAAACCATGATTGATTCACATCAAGTGAATTTATTAAAGTCGAGTACTGAGATGTTTTTAGCATTAACCATGTAAGCACATCAAGACTAATGCATGGTATATAAGTATCTCGCACGTATATTTCGTACGAATCAGGTGGGTAGGAGATGCCATGAAAGTTGAGTTCAATTGATGGAATATGGTATGACAAAATATAAGCATATATAAGTGAGTATATAAGTAGGTGTAAACAATTATGAACTCGTTATTGCGAACTTCCGTGATATAATTCTTAGTAAGGTCAAAACCTTCATTTTGTTCGATTTGTATGCAAGATTCACGGATATAGTGACGAAAACGTATTGGACCTGATTAATTTCTAGTTAATCAACACCTAAGTTTATTTCAAATGAGTAACGTTTATTGGCACTGTTTGAATTACTAATCGCGAAATTGTATTGGTTTACATAACCAGTCCATGATAAACAACTTTGTATTGCGTTCACAAGTGGCCCATTCAAGGTAATCCATTTATTGAACGACCTGAAATGAATTTTGATCTTAAGTTAAAGAGCAGTTCAACACTTCTGTTTTGCAATTTGTCGAGACGGCCAAGTGTGACAGCAGGAAGAAATACCCCGGACTACAGGATCAATTAACGGTCACCTAGTTTTTGAAGTTATTCCAAGTAACAACCAGTTATCGCAGAAGAAGTGAAGGAAGTATTACCGTTTTGCACTGATACTGTTCGGCTTCAGTTTACTGGATAGTTTTACAAGCGGACAAATGATGTAGCAACGCGCTCACCACCCGGTCAGCTACTCGAAGATACCTTTATGGCCAAATCAGAGACCAGTGAACTCAGCGACAGTGTAATTCAATTTAAACCTTGTAGGCTCTGTAGACGACCAGGATCCCCAGTTTATATTAGCTAAGTCTGGTTAAACGCACCCTGGCATAAGATTCACATTTGAGCTTGAACAGCATGGTAGATTTTCAATGTAGACGTTTCACCATTTCGTCAGCCGCATAAAACAGTTTAATGACCGGTCCATAAAGAAAAGGACGTGGATGCGTTCATAAACATACTTTCACAGTTTCCTCCGGCTGAATTCTTGTGCTCGTAACGCGAATGTTCTGCATAGCTGACAGTCTTCAAGAGAAGGTGAGGTATATTCTAAAAAAACTTACCGAAGGTGGATACCCCAGATTTGCTCATGAAAATTTGTATAGTCACAAGAGGCATGAACTCTTTCAGACAGACGTCAAATGTAGCCCAAAACACAGCAGAAAATAAGCTTGTAAATTAACGTGTCCTATAGACAACAGATATTCACTGAATAGTGAATAATATTCTGTAAACTAATTCTACGAAAATGATCTGACACACTTTCACCCTATCACCCGTAAATGTGCTATTGCCTGGTTGAAAATCACGTTTCATACGTTAATCGGTAACAGTCGGTGTTGCTTCAGCCACAGAATCACAAGTAGTATGAGCAAGTTAGATACGCGGAGGTACTCGTAAGCCGAGATTACAATTTTTGCCCTGTGTGTTGCATTGACCAAAGACTTAGTCATACCAGATAGAAAAAGTGCTCTTGAATCCTGTTCTGAGCAGTTGGATCACTTGTAGTGGTTTTCTGTCGAATCGCTAACGTATGCGATATTCATCAAAAGTGCTAACCATATAATTTTTCCAAGGGTTGTGCATATATTGTTACTGCAGAAGAAGCTCCTGCTTATCACAGTAATACACTGAGATGATTAAAGTACACGATAAACTGCAAATTCATAACTCTTAGTTATTCATGCGATGTGAAATACTCATCAGGTACAATTGAGCATAGAGTGGTTTTTTCCACAGCACTGACCGGTGAATGTTGAAACATAAAAATGCTGTAATTTATAATAGAGTATAAAATGAAATAATACCGATAGCTGCGAACGCGCTGTAAAAACAAGTATTTTGCTCCAGAAGTATACATTAGCATTGTTTAGACTCAGTCAAAAAAGGTTGCCGAAACGGAAAGCAAGTTGGTAGCAAGGCGGAAAGAAAATACTTCGAGTAGAATCAACACTTTCTTGTGTTCCGACTTAAATGAACAAAGTTCCGTGGGATAAGACTAACTGGTCAGTATGAACCATTACGTGCGTCCTGGTCATATCAAACTATAATACACATTTCGTGTTTACAAACATTTTTCACTTACAAGTCAACAACAATCAAAACAACTTGTATGATTTTTTTTCACAAGTAAGTATGACCAAAGCCATTCAGAAATATTTTACATCTTTATTGAAACTTCTGTGAAATTTAGAAAGCTTTCGAGGAGCACATTCAATCTTACATAAAGGTTATCAAGAGAAAATGGCGATAGTGTTCTGAACGTTTTATAAAACAAATGTGTAAGTTTGTAATTATAATTATTCGACTTGGAATTGGGCAAACACCAGAAATGGAATTCATCCACTATAACGTTTCGTTTCATCTGTCTCACAGAGCTTTATCAACAAAGTCTGAATGCTCATTTTTCGCAAATGAATGTAAACGGGGGTTGGCTGACAACAATTTTTGATCGGCAAATTCTTTGTGTTTTACTCATGTCTACTGGTTACGTTAGAATCTGTTTTACTGTCTCCTTGAGAAACTGACTACTGTGCGCAAGATGAAACGTTTGTTGAATTCACCTCTTGTTCGTAAATAACCCTCTCGTGTCCCTTCATCCCTACTACACCTCATCAGATGCCGCGAAGTACATCTTTACATGTTTTATTCAACCCAATAAATTATAAAATGTTGTAGGTCAAGGCTTCATTTATTCATTCATATGCTAACTAATCTTCACCACGAACCGAAGTATGCATCTTTTGTATGTTAAACCCTGAAACAGGTTCAATAGTTTATGCTGTTGTTGCAGTCAAATTGCTCAAATATTGAGCAGATCGGTCGGATGTAACTTGTAATGAGACGTGAAATAAATAGGTCTGATCTCAGTTTCTCTATAAACGTAGGAGTTAGCGTCCAACGTTTGACACTGATGATGACAGATACAAATCAAAAGTCACGAAAAAGTTGAAAACCGACGTCAACGGATAATGAAAACTCCAACGTAAAATCTACGAGTGAGCGTTTTCGGCGTATGGGTCCTTCCCTACCATAAGCCAAATTTCTACTCGATACTTTCGGAGTCCCCTACTGAAAGCTACAACATCTGTAATCAAATATTGCTCACATGATTTTCTGGAACGTAGATAAATAAAGTCTTATAAGAGACGCATTCGCTTATGTTGCTTTTTACTTAGTAAACCCGTTTACACTTATTATATATTTCAAAAGACAACAAACAAAAATGACACCATCTGATGGTAAGATTTCAGATAAAACCTGCTAAGCTATAAAAAAACGCGTATGTTGTAATTGCGAATTGTATATGTGGCCAAAAGGACAAGAAGATGTTCATCTATCTGAGTCATGATCATTTTTCTAATTCTCGGTATTGTTCCTAAAGCATTACTTGAGAGATGCAATAGAAAGAGTACCTTAGAATGTTGTTACTTTACATCGGACGTTTAGAAACTTTTCTGATCATGGTATGCTGCTTTCAAATTTCAATTCACTCCATCTCTATCCATTTGCTTCTTTTGTCCTGAGTGGTTTAAAGATTATGTCTGGCTGTTCAGTGATTCAAGTGCCTCACCACCATACTTTGGATGTGAAACTAGCGCAGGTTAGATAGAAGCAATTTCGGTTGAATTTTAAATCTTTGGTTTCTCATGACAATGGTGGTTCCGCAAAAAAAAATGACCGCGAGATGAACTCGTTGCACTCAAAAATGTTTTTTCTGATATTGAAGAATTAGGAGGAAATTCCAGTTTATATCTACCGTTGAAATGACCGACCATTTTAACCACAAAATGAGGAGTTCATTCTAGTGCTGGTCTATCACAGGCCACAGTGGTGTACCCGCTCGCAGATCACTTTGTGGGGTAAAATCGACCAGATACCGCCAGTGTGGAATTAGTCTGCTACAATTACGTGCGAAGTTTGAGTTAAGTTGTTTTACCGCAGTGATTTCAAAGAGCGATGTATTTTATGGAACACACTCACCTATCATAACCTCGGACCAAGACATAAAACAAATTCTACCATGCGTCCATTAACGGAGGATGGAAACTTGAAACGCACTTTTTTTACGAACACACATTGGTATCAGTTCGCACACGGTACACATTCGACTGTGTGGTATACGAACAAGAGTAATACTCTCCAGAGTGGCAAGAACCCCAGGCAAAGTGGTGTCGGTTGTAGTACCGACAGCTAGTACCAAGAAATCTAAGATAAATCGCATATAGTTGGCTTCAATGACCGACTGATGTAACTATTTCATGTTTTAACACGCCGTCTCCAGTGATGTTACGGATTTATCCAGAACGCAGAATTTCCGTAAGTTGGTCTCATCTAAACGGTGAGATCCGTCAGATTACTTGTAGTTAATATACTGTGAATGCACGCCTGATCTTCGAATGATGTTGCCCTAAAAATGTCAGTATTTTCTTAAATGTAGTAAAATCATGTAGTGTTCGACTTTCAAGTTTATTCTTCACCTATCGGTGAACGTTAGTCATCCCTAGTTTTCCCACGCTGGCGGTAATCGATCTGTCATTTTTCGAAATCACATTATTCCACAGTCTTTTTGAGAAAAGTCAAAATAAACTCTGTTCGCTAGTGGCTGTTTAGCAGAAATCAATCTGTATTGTGTACCATCGTTCAAGGCTTTAACAGCTGGCTAAATCTATCTGTGTAAAGCAAATTCATTTGATTCTACAATTTAGCAAGTACTTCCGTAAATAAATTTGACAAAAATTGGCAGTCACTGTGATCATTCTTCCGATATGATTGCGTCAGGTGCAATTGTGTTCTAATTCTGTTCCAGCCCAACTCAGAAAATCATCGGTTACCATCAAAATACTAAGTGATCAGAAATCACTTGTAAAATGTCCGTACCGAATTTGGTACAAATGAAGCCAACAGTCTGGGCGTCGTGCTTAACAGGTTATTGATAAACGGACTAAGAATAACTCAACGTTGCGAGGAAGTTGTAATACTCTACATTTCAACCACTTTGGGTGACCTTCCTCGAGAATGTTGTAATTGAAACCACACAATGTGTATTCTGCACGTCTCAGATGATTGGTAGAGATCCAACAAGCTTAAATCATCTGATTTGAGTGAAAACGAGTTTTTATTCCGTTTTCATGATTGCAAAAAAAAACGGTGCATGTATCCATTTAGTCACTACAGAATTCTACTTTCGTTCTAGTTACTTTCATAAAGCAAAGCATAGGACATTTTTTAAAGGTGGAACATCAACGTCGCCAAAAATTGGGTCACTTTCGGTATACAATACCTGGAACCGTATTGCTACAAGTTGTAATCACCTGTTGCATTCAAGCTAAAAAGTTACAACATAACGCGGTTAACTGTCTGATCTTACAAATAAAACATTCTGAAGTGAACTTGACGCTTTCTTCAGAGAGTTTTGCAAGAGGCTGTCTACACATGTGCCATTTCTAGCCATCGAATTTCTGCAGCTCAGAACTGTTTCGTTGGAGCATTCGTCCTACTTACTCAACTCAGTCTCTCCTAGTCTTCTCAAGTGGTTTCTAGTCATGTGGAAATTCTTGACAATCCTCATAAGCAAATCACGAGGAACATCGCACATCCAAGTTCAACTTGTGATGTCCAACGTGACGATGAAACTGTAGGGGAAGGCTCAACCAATAGGTTTTTCAGGAATCTTGCTATAAAAGGTAAATTCACCGATTGGTTTTATACAGACCTCTCCCTTAAAACCTATTAAAAAAATGCAAACCAATTATAATCCATGCCACATGGCTTGTTCAAATCCACCTTCCGTTGAAACGAAGTTGGTTAAGGCTTACATGTCTCAATCGACCAAGACGCCCGTACTGCATTGGCACGATGATCAACTGGCACACGAGGTGAGATATTCCTTATACGTACTTTCCAGGAAAATTAGTATTATTATGCAAATGAGTCATTTTTGTAATCGTAACATCGTTTTACCTAAAGTAATTTGAAGTAACATTAGGTTAGTATCATTTTATTGGATAGCTCAGTTGACACACGGCCAAGAAAATGTTCTATTTGTTTGCGTCAAAAACGGTCGAGTAGACACCCGTTTTGACAGCTATTTACATTATTTATGGTAGTCTGTTGAGACCAGTAAGTTTGTAGGCGCAACTCATGACCGCGCTCAATAATCGAGATTTGAAAATGTTGTCTCATTATACTCAAGTCAGTTCAATGACTGTTTGACTCTCATTAACAATTTCCACCGCAGGGTTATTATAGCTAATTGTGGCGGTTTCAATGATGATAACAGTAATGTATGTCAAAGTCGTCGTTCAGACGGAAAACGTCTTATAGTCTCAGCTAAGGATTGATCCACATATCTGAGGACTAATTAAAAAACGATCCGCCTTCAATGGTATTTGCCAGTGTTATACGCCTTTCAGTCTTGGCAAACGAGGGCCAGAATAGAAGTGCTATTTGGTGTAAAGTTGGTTGGAGTGGTTCGGCGAGCCAGTCAATGCAACAAATGATTGTCTGTTAATTTCAGAAACCGATACAAACGATAAAATAAACAATCATCCCTACTGTCAGTTTAACACAAGGGAATAGATATTAGTTTGAGAGTAAATATTACAACAGTCGGTAGCAAATAACAACACAATGAAGCCTTCAAAGTTGCGAGCTGGTTCTGTTAACTAAACGTAACTTCACAAATACATATTACCGACGTAAGAAAACCTCATTCACTTTCATTCCGGGATTTCTTTTTTGCATCTCATCTACAGCACAGTTGTCTCCCACCGGTCACGCAAACTCAAAAAAGCTGTTTGTCCAGATCCAACTCTCAGCGACGAGCCAACAATACGTGGGTAAGCTTGTTATCCAGGAAAGGCGGTGAGTTCAATCGTCTCCTGTTTTTGATTTCAGGTTAATGACTTTGTATCCGTTTCTTCTAACAACCAATCATGCACACTGTCCCGATCCAGTTCACAACGCCGTAGTCCTGTTGCATGGGTGAGTTGATAGTGCTCAAACATTGTAAGGTTAATTGACCGATCAGTTAAATGCCATTGTTAGACCTGTAGTTCTTTTTTTTTTATTGTTAGCGACCGGCTTCACCGACAACTATTCAAAGATCTCCAACTAACAGGTTGTCAAGGTCTCAGTCTCTACAACGACGTAGCCCAAATGCTTGGGTAAGTTAATGTGGGCACTTCCCAGGTTATATCTGTATACGTATATATTTCTGTTGAACTACTTCATGTGAATTAACTTGCGCGCTTTCAGAGTGTATACAGTATGGATGGTACTGTAAATCAAACGAGCCAAAGAACGTTCTTCTCCGAATCAAGACAACAACAGTACGAGGAAAAGGTAAGCACTTTGTTACAACAGCTTAGAAAAACAAAGCAATAGTAGGCAAGAACGTAGTTGGCCATATCTAGATAATAACATCTACAATGTCTGCTTTGATTCCGTTCAATCATGACTTACATTTCTAGGAAATAAACCCAGATTAGTGTGTAGTGAAGTCTAGCCAGCCTATTGGATATTCCATTGAAACATCAAAATATAAACTTACAACTAACTAAGTAACTTGATGTTAAAATACCAGAACGATAGCAACAAAGATCATAACAGTCTTGTACAACGTTAATCAAAATGCACAACATATCCAAAAGACTTTGCAAACGTTTAAAACTAGCTATATACATCTATTTACCGTTGGAATTACTTCAGCCAGTTGAATGCGGTTTTCATTTCAGATCAACTCCACTCGCATTCTTGGACGTTGTTGTCTTTGTGATGCAGGCGTTAATCCACAAAACCACTTTACACTGAACGGCAAAGATTATCACTTCGATTGCTTGAACTGTACTGTCTGCGGTTGTCGTTTGGGGTAAGTTTATTATTTAGGCGACATAAGAATATTCTATATCTTATCATCCCCCAACAACTCAAATTGATTGTCAGCTCTTTTCGTTCGATTGAATACATTGAATCAACAATTAGTAAGCCACATTAGGTTAAAAACGTTGACAGATAAATCATAAAACTTTCGGTAATGACACAGTTAGAAAACAGTGTTAAACTTTTTCAAAGAAATTTTCGAACGTCCACATTCTAACTTAGCATCAGATCTTTCGGGTGATTGTTAAGCTAGAAAACATGCTTTTTGCAAACGATGGTAGCATTGAAACTGTCATCACCGTGTTATAGTTGGTTGTCACGTTCTCAGCAAAACTGATCTTTGTGTATTGATTGAATTTCCTTAAATTTTTCAGTCAGTATAGCTTCAAGGAACTTGGTGGACATATTTATTGTGCCAGAGACTACGCAATAGCTGTTGGAAGCTCCAGTGAGTGAACCAAAAATTTTCAATTTGTATTGACGCCAGATTTGTTTCTAAACAATTTTGAGTAATCAGATAGAGGATTTCGGAACCTGTATATATTTGACTGCAAAAACTTCCAGACTGATTTCCATCAATGGTGTTAAATGTAAAAAAACTATTACCGTTTGTTACAACACACGTTAACTATTTTTGTGACTTTACATTACAGAGCGTGTGCCCTCCCTGTTTTACGTCATTTGTAAACCGAAATATTTTATAATCATTTACAGTGGTTCCGGTATTACAAACGTCACCCTCACTGAACGCAGTAAGGTCACATTCTGTAAGTTGACTATAACATGTGTGTACGTTTGATAAATAGCTAATTATAACCGCTGTAATGTGGCGTTCAATGAATAATGTTTTGCAGAAAAATTCTTTACAATCTGGTAGTCCAGCTTTTTGTTAATGAAAATTAATATCTCGCTGCTTTTTCTTCTCACACAGCCTCATCGACTGCAACAATACGATGTTCATTGTTGTGAAACATGTCGCGGCAGAGTCTATGCAACTGAAATGCTACGTGTTATGAATAAAGTTTATCATAAATCCTGTTTCAAATGCAGTGTATGCTATGGCACTCTCGGGTAAGCCAATCGTGTTGAATCACAATTCTGAAGTGGTTGAAATTAGCATGTGCGGATTTTCTTTTTAATGCAAAAAACAAACAAATTAAAGCTTGTCTAGTGTGACAATTATTCACGTATGAGCTCTTTTTCGAGTCTATCATAAATTCCAATGAACAAGTAAGGACATTGGACACCACGAAAGAAAAAAAATAACGAACAGGTTTTAACCCAGCTATATCAGACGGTTTGAAAAGTATTTAACCTTATGTGTCTTTTCATACTGAATACGGATTGAACCAACTGTGTTTTTTCTTCCTGTTCATGATTTAGAGTTGAAAATTATCACGTCCATGAAGGACTTCCATATTGCAAAGCACATTTCAAGCAACTTTCAACGTGCTGAAATGTTTTCTGGAATGCTGCTACTGGTGGTGCGTCTGTTTTGTAAACGTATTCTTTGTAATGTCAAACTTCATGGTGGCATTTTTTTGTATTCCGGGATAGTTTCTGATCTATTGTATACGCTACTGTTGTACTGGCTCATATTAGAATGTTAGGAGTGTGCTAAACATTTGAATTTCGAGTTAGCAAAATCTTACACTTGTACTACTGATTGTAATCTCTATATTAGCATTTCTTGTTTGTTTGTTGCTTTCACAGCCTTATCCTTCGGTATGTCTGTGGAAAAATGACCGCTCAAGAAGTCGCAAAATTTCAAGGATAACACATTTTGATAAAACATTATCAAGAATTTCGGTCAGCATATGTTCCTATTAAAGTTTCAAAAGCTAGTTTCACACTTTTAGTTAACCCTTGTACGTAATGAATATTTATTTCATATGGAGTTAACCTCTATGCGCTTTCGTTGAAACCCACTTTTTTTCAAGAAATATATAACGTTTTGGCCGTTTCTGAGTCAACTGTTCTACATTGTATAACAGAAGTACACAGATTTCGATTAGGGCACCCATTTTCCCACGGTAACTTGGCCACCGTTACTGCACATATTTCGGTGTATAGCTTCTCTGAGATATTTACGCAACAACGTTTTCCTCCGTGATGAAAATATGACGAACAGCCGTTCTTCCTACTCGTTTGTATTTAATAGTTGTAGTTCCTCATAAGATCTTTGCAGTCACGAGGGCGTTGTCAGGAGCTAAGTTTCCAATTTCACCGAATGCTCATTTGGAAAACGTTGGCCCACCAGCACACAAAACACCGCCAACTGATTTAAACATTGCATGTTTTTGCAAAGTAGGATTTAAGTATATCGCCTGATTCAGTTTACGACGAAATTCGTTCGCTGTTTGCATTAAGAATTATGAACTGTGTATAAAAAATCCAACAATGTAATTAAATGTGGTTGATTTTGACCACAGACGACTCAAGCTGTTGTTCTGGTTTGGGATGAATTAAAAGAACTTTTTACAACATGAGTGACATCCACAATGTCAGTTCGGTGAGGCAGACACATTGTTTCCGTTACCTTTACTTTTTGTAAGGTCTATGATCCACTGACAGCAACAAGTTTCGTATACTGGCTTCTCCACGAACACGTCTTCTAATATTCTGCCAAATAGAATTTCCACTGTTATCATCCAGTTGCACTCCAATAAAAATTAAACTTAGGCTGAGTATACACTGCAACAGAATTTCCTCAGAACAGAACAGCCACGGGACAATTGGTCTGTTTTAACTTGTTTATCAGTATGGTTGTAACATCTTTATGCCATTTGGCGTCACTACAAGACGGTTATAATTTCTACCCCATGAAATGCTATCAACTGTGTTTTTCACTTAAATACTCGCTGTATCGGAATATACAATACAATTGCTCAACTCTAACTTACTGTCATCCTAATCAGTAACATGGATCACGAATAGCTGAGGACGCAGTTGATTACTTTGAATTCATCTTCTAACCGTCAGTAATTGCGCTATGTTATGCATTTTGGTCATGAAATTCCCTATTACCGTGTATGTTGAAGTAATTGAACAACATACTTAACAGCGTTAACAACCGTGCATGATGAACATATGCTAATGTGCAATTCTAAAAACTACGCCAATCAAGTAGTACAGTGGAGACAAATTAACGGGAGTCTTCATGAAAAAGTTAGACTGAATCATACACAGTTAGCTCTCAAGCCTTTTGGCAAACTGCCTTAAGATGAATGACCAATATTACAGACAGAGCCATCTTCAGACCAGAAACTGGCGATGAACTTCGCACATAACTTGTTGTGCGTGTGAAGAAGTCGACCTGGTGTTTGCGCAAACGAATGCAGTGAAATAAGGACGTTAAATAAACGGAAACATTGATAAAAGACCACCACTAGTGAAAGCTGGCTCCCTCCTATTTGGTATGCTCAAGGAGAAGTATATTTGAAGTCGAGTACTCATCCTCTCGAAAGTAATATAAAGACATGTGAACCGATTGCCATGTTCGATCAGTATTACTCGTTGAAATTTGTACAGTTTAAGCAGACTGTCGGAAACTAAAATCGCAATGTTTTGTTGGTCGACTGTGTGATCTGTGTTAAAGCCATAATCCTACCAGTGAACGAAACCTCGATTTAAGGGGGGAATGGGTGAGTGATGTATGTCTCATGATTGCAACAAAATGAACTTTCTTTATCAGGGCTCTATGAGGATGAAACACTGTGATTTATCAATGGAAATGAAATGCCCGGAATGCTGCCGATCACACTCTAGTTGAAATAATGAACGCAAATTAGACATTTCAGCATTATGTCATTCTTTAAAGTATTGCGGTGCAGACGATGAATGAAATGACCACACAAAACTTTGCACGAAGTTTGTTCATGGATTGCCCAACGAAAATGAAGTTATACACGATGATGAAAAGCAACCTAAGTGGAAGGGACGTGATGAGGTTTACTCATGCAAGGCCACTTTTCCAGAAACTCGCCATATTCTAGTAAGTTTTGTAATTCAATCAACAGAACATTCGTTAAACTAGGTAGATAGATGTCAACTTAGAAATGCCATTTTAACCAACGAGTTAGATGGCATGTTTTTCGAAACCTGTGCTAATGTCTACTTTAATCATCAACTTCTCATCACAAAGAACTATTTGAATTACGTAGCAAGATGGCTGAGTGAAACAAACCTGAATGTCAAAATTATTACGTAATGTCTTGGCCACGAGTGAATCCACTTTTAGTTAGCCAATATGATATACAAACATGGAATAAAGTGCCTCCTTCAAAAGTTTTCAGCCCCGTCAAACAGTTGGTTTTGCCCTGTTTTTTAAACGGAGTTGCACTATATTGGTCGAACCTCAGGGTTCAATCACCTCGTCAGGTAATACTATATAAACTGGTTGAACCGTATACTGTTTACTGATTCACGTCTTCCGAATTATAGCAAGTCTAAAAATTACCACGCAACGAGTGACCCTGCAGTAAAACAGATGAAAATGCGATGAGGCTGCCAAACAATGAAACATAGATGACAAGATAATTAAATGCATCCACTTGAGGTTTTTTGTTTTAATGTACTCAAAGGTGTTCAAATTTATTTGAAGCTTGTATATTGAGGGATACCCAAGAGGTGGATAAGAAACACACCTGATGATGGTCGGTGTTCCCAACTGTTTGAAAATTAGCAAAAGCAAACTCGTAAGTATGCCATGATGTCAGAATCGCTAACGGATGTGGTTTGTTTAGGTCATTACTTCTGAGTACACAACTAAATCACATTGGTATTGGTTAGCTAGCATGTGGTACCAGATGTGTATTACACTACGAAGCATGCAGCAAATTTAGCATAGGTGTTACGAATAACCATACAACAGTGGGATCAATTATTTGAGCCATCAATTAAAGTTTGCATGTTTACGAAAGAATTCTTAAGAAACGATAGAAATGTAGTGCTGAGGAAACACACTTCTGACATATACAATCGTTTCACTATTGTTACACTTATAAAGAACGGTTGCTGGCATATCAAAGGCTGGTCGGCTTTACAGAATGAAGAATGAGTTAGGATTTAATAGTCTCACTCTCATGTTACCGTTGCAAGAGGTTATCACATTTCGTGGTTTAATGTCAAATTGTAGGTTGTTTGTAAGTTAAAATGTATACTTTTTTATATGTGGTCCGTTAAATACGCCACACTGAAATTTTGTAACCGGCGACCTTCAAGGGGAATTCCAGGCCCCAGTTGATCCGTAGAAAATCGTAAAAAACAATGCACAGAATGCAGAAAATTAGATGCATTAATGTGAAAGAAGTATAAGAAAGACAACGGCCAAAACCCAGCAAACAAGATGACGATTTACAACATAACAGTTAGTTCGTTCATTGTGAATATTTTTTATTTTTAAAAAACGGAACTAAAACACAGATAATTCAAATCATTCATAGCAAAATATCATGTGCGAAGAAAAGCGGGGTAAACACACTGAGATTCTAGTCCTGGTTGTGACAACTATATGCACTGCTAACGAGGTTTTACAAAACCGAGGTTCGATTCAAGCGTTTCTGTTCCAAGAAAGTTGACTGAAACATTTATGTGAATTCGAAGGCTTAGATAAAACTCAGGTAATGTTGAACATGAAGTTGACGAAATCCCAGATTCGTCACTGATCTTAGTAAGAAACATCATGATACTATGAAACCAAACAAAAAATGGATTGAATAGGCTATTACAAATATCTGACCTACTTTATCAAACTAAATAAAACCTGAATTTTAAGCATGTTTCTAGCGGTATCTTTGAATGTAAATGCACGTTTTATTACACTTTCAGTGTGCTTATTGTAGACATTGTGAGTGTTGAAACAAAGATTACGCCGTAAATTTCTAGCCGTATAAATAAGCGGCCTAATTAAACAACACTTAGAACTTATCACTCCTCTTAGACCATATGAAGAGATGTCCAGAAACTGGGTTCACTTACGAATGAGAACTTTATTACCTCTTGTCAATGGACTGTAAGGTGCGTGCGATCTTTCACAAAGAAGTTGAGCGGCGCGAAGCGATAAACAAACGATGTCAAATAATAGTGACAAGATTGGATCATATTGAACAAGGTTATCAAAATGAATATGTTGTCATCCTCAACTGTTTCGATCGATAGATCGTTTCCAGGACACTGCTTACACACTGGTGTCGAACAGGTTAAAGAATTACATTCGTACAGTATGACATTCATATTCAGCAGAGTTCTTCGATGCATTCAAGAGTTTTAAAAACAACTGGAACAAGCCGATCCCCAAAGGGGTGTTGTACGCATCAGTCAAGCAAAAAAACTGGCTATTTGCACTATTATCAGGCTGATGTGATTAAAAAACATCTGATTGAAGGTCAAATAAACGGTGAGATTTAGCCGAAAATAATTGTGAGGGATAAGGTTGAGTCGGTTTTCCGCAGGACAACTCGGAAAGTTGACAAAGTGTGATCTGGTGAAACTTGTGCCACACTACATGCAAATATTCAGTGGAATCCGTTTCATCCTAGGTTGAACTAAATAACGACTGGTTAACTGACCGGTATTATAGTTGGTTTGTCCAGTCCGTTTGTCTCTCCTACGTTTACCTAATTTCTCTCAGTGGATGATAGTTTGTAGTGAGTACTGTGCTTCTGTCGATTACGTTCTGGAATTTAACCCAATATGTGCTTTTACACGAGTGATGTGAACTAGTCTACTGACAGTGGTTGTACTGGAATGAGAAATTGCGGTGTACAACATATGACTACGTCTTTTAACAAGGTTTAAATACATTTTCGCATTCGAACGTATTCCGTTAAGTAGTGCATCGGCATTGTTTCTCATGTCGAAATGTTTGCAATTATGTGCAATTTACAAAGGCAATTAATGTTCACTTTAATTAGAAATTTTTAATTCCAACCATGGTATTATACTACGTTCACTCACTTACTCATAGTAATTTTCACGTATTTACCGGCAACACGTTTCTGTAGAAAGTGAGGCAAAACTTTATTTCGACGAAGATTTAACTGAAATTTAAATTTGAGTACGTGGGACTTTCGTTTCAACGTGTCAGATAACCTCTTAGTCTGTCAAGGCGTGAATGTCACTGAACTGATCGACTTTGAAGAGTAATACAAGCAATCAACCATTGCTTGCGTGTTACAGCAAAAAAATTTATTATTACAAAATCATAGTAGCACATCTTACCACAAAAAAGGGCATGCCATCTAGTTGGACTGATTTCATTAAAATTCGATTAAGCATGAGTAAAGATGGGGTGATTAAAATACACACGGTTCATTGTCCAGACATTCGCGTGTCTAGAGTTTGCGGTCGCACCGGCGTCGTTAATTCACAATACAAGCTTCACATGTGTACTCCAACAAAAGTGGATAGTTTGCTTTCCCTCTGGATAGACAACACTTCACAGCTGAAACAAAACATTCTGACACCAAGAAAAAAATAGTCATTCGATCACCATCTTTAACTACCCACATTTCAACTTACAGGTAAATGGCATTTTTGGCTTGCCTTTTCTGCAGAAATGGTGAAAACCAGTATTCCAGTAAACACATTCGTTGACTTACCGGAAGATAAAAAAAGTACTTTCTTTACCCCGGTCTGAGGTTCAGTGGTCTTTATAGTGAGCTTAACTACACTCCTTCAGAATTAGTTCGCTATCGGGTAAGTAAACATCGGGTTGGATGAACTGAGTGCATGATCTCCGAAAGGTGACATTTCAATCAACCGATTTGTTCAGAGATTATCTGCAATACGCTCATTGTATTTCGTTTAGATTAAGAACTGAACGCAAATTAAGAGCAATATGATTAGCTTTGAATAATCCGTCAAGGAATGTTCTACCCTCAGTCGATAAATACTCCATAACTACGTAAGACGTTCACGTCCAGGTGGTAATGAGTCGTCACAAGCCCGTCATTCCTAAATCACTCCAGTTGCTGCTTGTCATGTGCAACAGGCTAGTCCTCTCTGTTTAAAAATAGTTGACCTTGCATCAACGGTTTTGACAGATAACAGACTACTGTATGCATTTATGCATTTATGAGCTTTATTCGTTTAAGTGTTTGTGACTTTCACTGCTGTCACTTGTAGCAGCTGACGAAAACATGAAATAGTAATGCTGTTTTTGCAAAACTAGTCTCCTGATTTCGTTATTCTAAAACAGTGACGTTAAAACGGTTAAACACTAGTTATGTCAACATGACCTCAAACTGTAAACTGGAATGTGATGTATATTTATCGCCACTGAACAGGTCTGTGTAACGAATGGGGATCTGGACTGGTCAGTGGTTTCAGTCTAGAATCTTCACATCATTCGACAACCGG
>LUCH01001976.1:61319-80255 GCA_013368495.1 Paragonimus heterotremus | reverse complement strand
GCCGGTTAATCTTCCTATATAAACAGACTGGTTGAAGTTCTGCTAGTTTTACTCTAGTCAACGTTGACCACGATGATGAACACCAAGTTGCACAGAGAATAGAACTAATATTCAGAAGTTCAGCTTGTATGGAAACTTGTTCATCTGAAACAGGAGTTTACCAAATCGGTTCGCTATTGTAGTGACCGGCGATCGTGTGGCTTCTCTAAGGATCCCGGCTGCAACCGTGTTTTCCTGATTGTTTGTTCTGTACACATGATTCCGTGTACGCCTGCAATAGCGGACCGATTTGGTAAACTCCTGTTTCAGATGAACAAGTTTCCATACAAGCTGAACTTCTGAATATTAGTTCTATCCTCTGTGCAACTTGCTGTTCATCATCGTGGTCAACGTTGACTAGAGTAAAACTAGCAGAACTTCAACCAGTCTATTTATATAGGAAGATTAACCGGCTCTGCAGGTAACTTGGCGACCACCCTGATGCATTTCCACGGGTAACTAAGTATGTACGTCTGTCTATGTCGGCTTGTATTTTGTTCAACGTTGGTCTGTTGCAAACCGACGTCTTTGTTCATCTTCTCTGTTCTCCGCTTGCGCCTGCGTCAGGTTTCCAGCATTTGGGTATCGTCCAACATCGTTCATAAGTTCATAAGTTCAGGAACCCGTAAACCTTTCCTCTTCCCTCAATAACCTTTTGAATACGGCTCAACTCACCATAACATCACTTATCGCCTTAAGATACGCAACATATGGATAAAACTCGCTCACGTTTCAACGTGATTGTATAACCTACCCAGTAACTCAGGTCTCGTGCACTGAATGCTTAGATGCAACTACTTGGTCAGAAGTATCATCAAAACATTGACACATTGGAACGATGGCCACACAAGAAGAAGGATCAAAATTACAGTCCGTATCTTGACAATAAAACACACTACTGGGGACCTCCTAAAAGGGAAAGACGCAAGTTTGACTTATTCTCTCAACATACAATAGGTGGCTTGTCTAATTGATTACGATCAAATGTGGAGTGTTTTTTGAATAATTTCAACAAAGAATGGATCAATAGGTGTTTTACGAAAAAGATATTTCAGACACAATGTCCGCTACGGAGCAACTGTACAGTGCTATTAAATACGAGCAGGTGGGAAGATGCAGATCGGAATGAGATGAAGCAACCCGTGAAATTTACGATTAATATCGTTACATCCATTAAACATAGCAATTCCGTTTTGAAAAAAATTTGTTTGCCCTTTGCATTACACATGAATAGCCCTATTATCAATGACAACACACATTCTATGGTTCAAAGCTTGAATTCACCAGAACGAGAAAACGCCGAAACGTTTCATCTGACTCGCAACAATCATGTTCATCTCACTTTAACGTGATTTGCTCTGGATCAACAGAACTCTTGATAATTTCGTTTAGCTTATTAATGGAAAATCTAACAGACTTGTCCGAAATGAATGACAAGTTTATTCATCGTCTGATTTTTATTACAACCAGCACAGTAGATCAGCACATTGTACAAACGTCACTTGTTTTAGAATAAAATGTTTAGGGATGTATCCTTCGACAGACTGTGCTTCACTCGTAGGTCGAATAGAGGTAAACTTGCAGTTATAATCTATAAAATCAGCGTTAGTTGGACCGGAAAATTGAACCACAAAATTCCATTTAGCTGATTAATATTCATTGGTTTGGAGCTGTTAGCTGTGCAATTTGTTAGTCGTGAATAACTTTCTTAATTTGCATTATTTTATTACCAATGAAAATCCGAAACTCGATCGAAAGAACCTGATGCTCCACAGAACCTCCGCTTGAGTCAACTGGATTCCAATGGAGTGATTGTCCATTGGGAATACCCACAACTCAATTCGACTGGATTTAATGTGTCCAAATTCATCGTCATCGCCTCCACTCCATCCCAGAATGCAAATCAGGTGACCGCTACTGTGAATGTCTCGCATCCTTTTACTGCGCGGTTGAAACTTGAGCAGTGTACGGCGTACTCGATTCACGTTGTATCTTGGGACGAGAGTCTGGATATTCGCAGTGATCCATCCACGGAAATCAAAACCGCTACCCTGGCAAAACGTGAGTCTACATCGCTTGTGCAAATTTCAATTCGATACGAGTAATGCTATGAATAATCAATTTTTTCTCCGTGTTTGTTTGTTGTTTTCGCCACAGTGCAAAAACGTCACCTGAAACTCTTTCAGTGCACCTGAGCTAGTAATTCTGTACTGAGATGGTCTTGGTTTACTTAGTAAATGTTTGTTTCATGCTATGAATAGAACAAGGAACAATTTTTCTGTCAACTTTTGAGTTTAACCATCGAACAGCGCCTCATGTCGAATGTCGTGGACTCTTATGAGCTACCTTCTGCCAGAATGCCTGATTGCTGCTCATCCTCTGGTCTAGCCTAGTCGACGTTTTTAAACCTTAGTTGCAAAATAGAGTTTCTTTCTGTTGTCGAGGCTTTTCTTCTCTACGTTTTAGTAGAAAACATGGCTACTTTAGCCGTTGTCTGTGCCCTACTGCTTGTGCGGTGAAACGCTTTATGCATTGTTTTACTCATATTTGTGCACGTTTTTAAGGTGTTTGTGAAAAAGAATTGTAGTAGAGATTACGTTGTTTAACGTTCATTTTCCGACGTGAACTTGATTCACTGTCATAGCCATCACCATTTTCAACTGTGAGCCGTACCTCTAGATACTACGGCTGAGTCTGCTGTCGGTCTTGACATTGCAGAATACTAAATAGTTACAAATGTGTAGCGTAAAATAAAAAGAAGGAAGACACTGAACAAAAACATTTGCGTTTCACGAAACAGACTATTAAACAAGTTTACTGATACAAGCTCTTTTTTAACTGCAGCATACTGGCAGGTAAAAGAGTGATTCTAAGTAGCAATGTGGGTAGTTTCGAACTTTCCAACCTACTAAAGTTGCCCAGCGGGAAAGTCATGGCTGTTATAAGCGGCGACCACGTCATCGCCCGGCCACCCTGCAGTTTCATCTAAACAAAGACAGTTACACTGAACAACGCATGCTGTGGCAGACCTTCTGTCGGCATACGGAGTATCGGAACCAATATTTTTGTTAACTCGGTTATCGGTTGCAGACTTGCGCGTTTCCCAAACACGCACCGACGAACTTTCGCTTTCCTGACTAAGCTGGTCTATTTGATACAGACTAGCTGGAGGAGACACTGGCGGCCGATTACCGGGAGGCTAGATGCATCCTATACCCGAATGGATTAGATTTGAGATACACGGAACAAAACTGATCGCACACACCTATTGCAACCCTGTTTTTAACTTGCCACTGGATCTGTTTATAACGCCACAGGTGACTTAAGTTAACGAATGTAATGCGGGATTTCGCTATCCTCGTGGACACCTCAGAAGCGTTACAAAGTCAAGATTAAATGATACCACTCAAACAGATGAAGCGGGCGACAACCTCCAGCAACATGATAGCAATAACGAAGACATCCTCATCCTCATCACCATCATAACAACCATGAGCCTGACCAAAAGGTACCGTGGCTCGGGACGCCGCTTGCCTCAACAGTGCCGTGAAATATTCTAGAAGAAAACGCCTTTAAGTAGGTTGAAAATTAATAACAGAAGACTAGGCGGAAGAACTAGAAATGCTGTGAATACAGGTATGCCATTGACTGTGACACATCGCCATCTCCAATAGCGTCTCTAACCAGCGGTTTGAGTGATCACGAGGACCCCATCCAGGCAGGCGACACCTACCCACTTTGCTCAATGGAGCAGTCAGGGTCTTCGTATTTCGTGACCACGTTGTTGCTTGACCACCACGCGGTTTTACCCAACTGTTGGTGGTCTCAGTATATAATGCCCGGTACGGTAAACGATCAGATGACATACGGAGTAAGTGACCCAGCCAACGCAAGCTGTGTACCGTGATTAGTTGACCAATTGATCGCGCATCCCGGGTGTACCGGAATACTCGCCGGCGAACTTCCACATTGCTCACGCGATCAGTCCACTTAATGTGGGCCAATTGGCGGAGACAACGATGGTCAAACACACCAAGCCTGTTGACATCTTCTTTGTGAACAGGTCACCTTTCCGAATCATAAAACAAAAACGAAGACAGCGTCAATACCAACCAGTTTTGTAACAATAATCTACACCTTGAATGTGCAGACTGAATACCATATAGACCAGTCATATCGTTCAACCGATTCAGCAAAGTGCGCATAATCTATTCTGAACAGTTAAACAAGGCACTGTCATCCTCTTACTCAATACTAAAGAGCTTATCACTTGACAAGCGTTCCGTTAAGAGATCTTCCAGACTTTTGAATACACATCATAGATCCTGGTTAATCATGAAAATTAAAAAGTGGCAGAATATTATACACTTGACGTGAAGAATGTTCGAGCTAGTCGCCCATAAATGCGCACCTTGCACGCAGAGCGAACATACAACGACTTCAACAAATTGCGATAGAGACAGCTCCAGAGAGTGTTTAGCTGCCGAGCCAGAAGCAGTATTTAGGTTGAAAAATACAACGACCGCTGACTGAGGAAACGACCTCTGATGCCTCAGTGACTGTCGGAAGATATACATGTTAGTGATAGACATATAATCTGAACGGAAACCCGACTGGTTTAGACCCATCCGAACCACTCCTTGTTTCAGATGCTGCCGCATTACGAGATTTGTGAACAGGTTGGGTGCTACAAAGACAAGACTGCTACCTCCTTGATTGTCACGTGATGTCCTGGCACCTATTGTGAAGGCAAAACCGTTTGCTAACAAGCACCGGTCATGAGACACCTCTTCAATTTTCCGTGCGAAACGAAGTGCTTTCCGACAAAAATCTTCGGTCACCATCTTTGAAAAGAGCTGGAGAAATAAGGTATTGAGGTTCACCTGGATTATCACTGTTAATCCCCTTGCCTGCAGCTGACTCAGCCGATTCAGGGCAGTTAAAATCACGGTATCACCTGTAATCCATCCGGAGCCCTGGTTTTTCACAACTATGTTTCACTTGAACCATTGGAATAGTTCGATTGACCAATATTCGTGCAACGTTCACTGATGTTTCTGTGATTTGTATAAGCAGTATTTGACTGTTTCGTATTTTTATGTGAATAGGTTCTGAGTAACTGAGTGAAATTCATTTTCCCGTTGTTTATTTCACAGTGCCTGGTCAGCCACAAAATCCGTCCGTGGTTAATATGGGGCCTGGTGTGCAGCGTCTGTCGTGGAAGGGACCACACGTCAAAGTAGCTTGTGATCACATATACGTGATCGAGCAAATTAAAGATGGTTCAGTGACACCAAGTTTCTTTCACGCAGCCTCAAGTGAATCTAGTGAGCTACTGTGATCCATTTTCTAGATTCTTTCGACAAGCTTACTTGAGTTGTATGCTTAGCCTTAATCATGGTGTGTCGAACCTTCTGACGTTTTGCTGTTGCTTATAATCAACCGCGTTTTGCTTGACAGTTGACACTGCCTATGAAGTAAACGCTTCAGCATTGACTGGCTTTCGATGAATGCACAAACCACTTGTCTAATCTGTTCACTATGCAGTAGATCATTGTAGTGAAAGGGTTATTGTCGCTTTCAGCAAACACTGTCCATGAAAGTTTGAGATTGACGTCATTTGATATGAATCGTAGTGCGATGTCAATGTGAGTACTGCACAAAGCAATCTCTGCTTAGGCTGCTGGCCATTTATGGACAATAACATGTGTGTTTATTAGCTGGTCTTTCTTAAGCTAGACTTGAAAGCTGAGTTATTCTTAACTAAGGTTCTTCGAATGCGTTCCTTTCCTTCAATATGCACTTACCGTTTTGATTGTAATTGCCACCAGATTTTACAACCAGATCTGTTAACCTAAGTACTACTTGACTTACTTGCAAACCAGGTCACGTGTTCGTACAACTCTCACATCGCACCACATATGGGTACAGAATTTATGTGGTATCTCAACCGGGCAGCGTTCACGGTCCACCTTCGGTATTTCTAGCGCTAGAAACGATGTCTTCAAGTGAGTATGATCCTATCATTCCATAATTTTGGAGGAAGTGCCCCGGTATATCTCTTTCTTCGTGTATATTTTCTATAATGGTCCCCAGAGCAGTGTCATTAACTGACATTCAGAAAGTAGAAACTTCAATGAGTTTCGTGTAGTGTTTGCAGCGAAAAGTGCACACACAAAAATTCTGAGGACACGGATAGCTTTGCACGTTTGTTTGGGTTTTCACATTTCTCTGGTACCTTTCGAAAAGAAGCAGTGGAGTTGAGTTGCGTTCACGTCTGATTACATCAGTAATGAGTAACCTTGTTACTACAGAAACTTAAACTTTGGTCCATCATCTCATAATAGAACAAGTGCGCTATTGGCCTTCCCATAGGTACGACCAAGCCATCACATGTAAAGGCTCAGTCGTCTTTCATTGTGAATAGTATTGACTAAGTCGAACTGTGAAATATCTAAGTTTCCAGTTTGGTCTCATAGCCTAGGAGCCTAGTCTCGTTTAGGAATGTTGTTTCCGTTGCTGTTTCAAATCCGGCTAAAGTTTAGTACCTCCATAAATGAGTCTGCTATAAATCGAAAACTCTACAAAACAACTTATTTCCGATTCAGTTTAGGTAATTTGTTGAATTTCAGCCTGACCAAATTGAAAAATCCTGCCATGATATTCGATTTCCCATCGTTTGACGGATTCCTAATGAGACAGAGTCCAAGTGTGAAGATTCTGAGCTTCCGGTGTAACTTTGTAACTGAGGTAATGAAACACTTTCTGAGTTTGAGCATGCTGTTTCTACTGTCAGTTAAACGGAAATAGTTTTTTGGACAGGTTTCTGGCACATCAAAAAGTGTCGTTGATTCGTGAAACAATAGTACATTCGGTAATGTGCGGTCGTTAGACCCTGCCTGACGGAAGCGAACATATTCTCTGTGACTTTGAAAGAGCGTATCTCAAGATACAATATTCAGTCCAGTCATAATTGTTGATATGTAACAGAAGTGCAACACAATACATTGTCACATAAACTGAACGGGTAATGACTGAGTTAAATTGATGTTCGGGCGTATAACTGATTAAGAATTGCACGTAGGTTCAAAACTTGATGAAAACTGATGGCAGCTGCCGGTAGCTAAACTTAACGAAAACCTCCGTTTTATTTCGTTGCTACCAACCAAACTCACGTTGCTGCTGTCAAAGAACTCTGTCTAATCAGATGTGACTGTGTTGTTTCACATACAACTTTTGAACGAATAATTTCAACGGAGCTGAAAGAGAAACTAGTCAAACAACACAGGCAACCACAGTAACAATCATAGTTGGAAATATTCCAACAAACAACGGGCGAATGGTCTCGATATCTCTGAGGGCATTTTGCAAATAGATTCGTTTTGAGAGACACTGTGAGCACTGTGATAGTGTATTACTGTAAGTTTGTTAATGTTATAGATGGCAAAACATCGCTCAATGGATTAGCTATCAATCAGCAGACTGTCAGAATTTGTTTTGGTGAACTTTGGTAAGACTGATGTGGATGTTATTGTCAAGGGAACTGAAATAATGGCAGTCATTTTATCGGTTCTTATTTGTGTAAACCTTCCATGAGTCGCAGTTGCATGGCTCTGGCTGGAAGTTTAGTGGGTTTAAGCGCGAATAAGTTGGCCAACGGAAGAACAAATACTAGCGGATATTTAGCAAATCGGTTGAATAACACTGAATGTGAGGTTCGTAGACCTCAGACTGCTATCAAATACGCGGAACTTCAAAGGGTTTGGTTCACTTATGACGCTTCTAAGTCTAATCATCAAAAACGGATATAATATACGATCTCGGGCTCTAGTTTTTCGACTTTAGCTAATTCAGAACGAGTAGCAGTGGACTGGAGGTTGTACTAACAGTACTTTCCCACTAAATACAAACAAGTAAAATGGTGTTGTAGGCCTGATAAAAAGCAACAGTTGTTTATAAATGTTTAGAACAGGTGCCATTCGATGATACGCTATCCAGCACTACAACGCTCACGTTTCTTGCTTTAAACACACCTTGACAATCACTCATACACACCGGTCACGAATCTAACCAGGAGGTGCTGTTGCAAGAGCCGCCTCCGACTGCACTGGTGATGTTAAACGACCCGAAATAAATTGGGCTGTCATAAAGAATAAGAATTATTCAAGAAAGACTTAGCGGAAAAGATGTCATATACGCAAGCAAGTCATAGTTTACAATAGATAACTATCTCAGTTAGCGTCTCCTATCATCTATTTGCTTTACTACCAGGAATCCAACGGGACAGGCGGAACCTACCCACGTCACTCATCAAAACAATCAAAGTATTCATATTCTACGACCTTGTACTTGCTTAACCAGCTCATGCTCGTAACAAAAGGTTTACGTTCTTGATGTCTACTATCTGGTGTGGTAAACACTTATTTCACGCGGAGTGCGTGGTTAAACCATCGCAGACTGTGCAAATTGATCAGTTTCCTAATTGAATGTACGTTCCAAACGTTCTGTAATACAGGGCAGAGAACGACAACATTGCTGATGTGATTATTCTACTTGATGTGGACTAATTTACGGAGGTAGTCAACTACAGAAAGTCTATTGTTATTTCAAAAGCAAGTGAGCTAAGCTTTAGCGCCACAGAGCAAGAATACACACACAAGCAATATATATCCTTTGTTCAATGGTAACCGTATGTCACTTCAACAACAGGAGCCATACAAGTTGACAAAGAGATGCAATTTTCAAACTTCCTAATGTGAAATGTTAGTGTTATATGCTGTTGAGATAGAGTTATCCATCTGTGTGAAATAGTCCACAGTTTCAGACGGACTGCCTGCAATAAGAAAAAGTTTGAGCGACAGTGAACCGGTCCAGGAAAATTAATTTGTATTTCGGAGAGGCAACCAGTGTTTCATACAAATCAGCCTGATAATTAACTTTGTTTAACACGGTTTGCATGATTTCGGTAGGAGGAGCTAATCAAGACACTGTCATTCACATGTCTATTGTCTGTTGATTTAGGACCAAGATGAAATCAAACAACTAACTCATTATTTAAAATATCGTCCATGACAAAAATTGAACGGGATAAAGAAGATCGTACACTGTTGGCAGGCACCATTATGAGTGACGATCAATTAAGATATTTGTCCATAAATTCTCACTATATTTACAGAATCAGAACACAGTGATCTTAGCTGATTCACGTATCTGATGTAAACTCCACTGCGAATAAGGCAATTCAAGATAATGTTGCAAGCAACAGAAATGAATGCAGCAATCGGATCCAAAAGAACACGATATTCGACAATTTCTGTTCATAAACACTAATTGCAAAGTAACACCTCAGTACCCTAAACCATCTGAAGGAATTATCTGAAATCCTTCCCTGTCCACCATCTTTGAAATAAGAGGAACGGAATAGGTCTGGTCCTGGTACCTTATTAAGCTTCAATAACTTTACTTCCAGGGTCACTTCTGCGTCGGATGCGGGACCGTCTGGAACCAGAAGCAACTCTAGACAAAGTTCACCTGACTGGATAGGAGTGAACAGTCGTTAGTCAACAATTAAACTCAGTAAAACGTTACCAACTACATCATGACTGCTTATCAAGGTCAGTAAGATGCACATGACAAACAAGTAGGTTCCGATCTGCTAATGTGTCTGCGTCACCTTGAACAGGCACCAGAACGCTGGTACTTCTACAGCCCACAACAATGCTAACTTGTCATTGCTTACTGTTGTGGATTCTGTGTGATTATCCTTAATACATGGTTAAAAGTTAGTTCGGACATCCAGCAAAAGTACACACAATTGATTAGCTGATACTTTACTTCAATCCGCAGGCTCGGGTTCATTGAAGGCTGACCCAAGTATACTAAATTTCGAGTTGATACTTTCATTGAACTACACGGTTCGTTTCTTTAAATACACTCTGAAAATTGTCCAATAGAACCCGATGCTCCACAGAACCTCCGCTTGAGTCAACTGGATTCCAATGGAGTGATTGTCCATTGGGAATACCCACAACTCAATTCGACTGGATTTAATGTGTCCAAATTCATCGTCATCGCCTCCACTCCATCCCAGAATGCAAATCAGGTGACTGCTACTGTGAATGTCTCGCATCCTTTTACTGCGCGGTTGAAACTTGAGCAGTGTACGGCGTACTCGATTCACGTTGTATCTTGGGACGAGAGTCTGGATATTCGCAGTGATCCATCCACGGAAATCAAAACCGCTACCCTGGCAAAACGTGAGTCTACATCGCTTGTGCAAATTTCAATTCGATACGAGTAATGCTATGAATAATCAACGTTTTCTCTGTTTGTTTATTGTTTTTATTATTAGTCAGCCTGAATACAGTTAATACCTCATTGTCAACGCTCACTAGTGATGACCATCGCGTTCACGTCGAGTACACGTTGTAATTTTGGTGGTTTGCAAATTATGTAGCTGTTCAAAAATGACCACCCCTCATCGGCGTCTTTCGAATGACCACGTCACAGTTAAGTATTATCTGGCTAACAGTTGAAAATTCTTGCTAAGGTTTCCGTATCGCGTAACGTCTGTGCTAGCTAATGAAGCACTCGTTCGCTTCTGTGTGGCACCTCACGTGTCATGTCGAGACCCCTTACTCTAATTCTTTAACGCCTCACTTCTGTCACTTTTGTCGAATGTAAGATTCTGATGGTCTTACACCAGCTGACTTTTTAATGCTCAAATTCGTCAAAGTGATCATCATTGTAGTTGCTCTTATTAAGTCCCCTACCTTGATCAACTTATAGTTATGCTGCTGTCAATTTGAAAAACCTTAGTACGATGATCATGAACGTGATCGTTGTTGACTGTGTGTGAATAAATTTTAAGAAGTTACCGCCAGGATTGATTATATACTTACAGTCTACTTGTTGTGTTTTTAGTGGAAGTATGGTCCGGTCAATATCTCTGTCTTGTAATAGCAGGTATAGAATGTGCTGCTGTTGAGGCAAGGCTATGATGGTCATGACGACTTACTGAATAGACTGAGTAAATGCAAGTTTACCTCACTAGGCTATCGGTGTAAACAAAATGAGCGAATAAAACGGGATAGTTACCAGGTTCCAGTAAGTTAAATTAATCAAAGAATTTAACTCACAGAAGTGTTCATCACTGTTCAAGTTGACCACCGCAATATTCCAAATTACAAGTGTTCGAATGTGGGAGATATTACGAAGTTACCGTGTACTGCTGATTCACGATCCGGCATGCAACGATGTTCGTAGTACAACGGAGATAAACCATTAGGTGACAGATCCGTGTAGTATCGTCAAACGATTGCACAACGGAAAGAAGTGCAGAGCGATGTGCACAAAATTTGTATTTGATCACAAGGTCACTTTTATCAATCTGAACAACATGTAAAGGTTATACAAAAGGTTGTTGTACAAAAATAAAGTACCGTTTGTAAACAAAAATAAGAAAAACTCTACGAGGTCTTTTGATCTCGAAGAATGCAATCAACAAATAAAATACAGAGATTAAGACAACCGTACTTTATAAAGACTATCAACATAAATGTCTTTATGAATAATGCACCGTCTAAGCAAGAGTGATATGCTGGCTTACTCCATTGTCCATAGACTCTCTAAATTTAAGTCGAACACCGTTAGACCCTCGATTATAAGATGTAGTGATTCTTACAGCGCTTGGAGTTCACACACTTACTCAACGATTGAAGACAGTGGCAAGCGGTTTTCATTACTAGATAAAATGACCAGAAAATTGGTCAATACTACATCACTCGGCGTTTGTTTAATTACATGCATTAACAAGATCCAAGTAACAAACCTTTAAACCAAAAGGCTCTCGATCATCATATAAAATGTTTTACGGGTTCACAAACGATATGTGCAATGTGAACCCTAAAGCTCTCGATCATCATATAAAATTTTTTACCGATCCACAAACGAGTTAATATGTGCAATGTGAAGACTGCTGTCTGCTCAGCTCGACGCTTTAAAATTCTTGAAAAATTATCAGCCGTGATTTATTTTCTCCGTATTCTTTTATTATACAATTGCAACTGCTTAGTTCAAGTCAGGCAGCCAAGATCCAGATATAAGACAACAAAATTTCCGATATTCACAGCACACTTCAGAGCTTCTTTCTCAAAGTTTATCGTTGGGGTACCTCATCCATTGACAGAAGCTCATACGTTTCGCTCGAGAAAAACGTTGGTAAGTATTGAGGACAAAATGTCCATATCATGGAAAATGTGGTTTACTGTCCAAGTTTTATCTCATCTAATTATAAAAGCACTGTTACCAAGCAGCTGGATTGAAAACTGCCCCTAGGTGGAACAAACTTACATAGTATATTGCCTCTGTATGGTAAGAACAGTGATACTGAATTATAGCTGGAATGAACACTGATAGAGGAACTTTCAACTAGATTGGCCTGTGACTAGTTCTAAGTTAGTTTGCTTGACTTGAATCCACCATTCATATCGAACTACAAAACTGCCGATTAAATCTGCCGCATTGATGTCATAGTAAATTTATCAGACTAACAAACATGCAATTTGAAATCAGTAATGCCACAGTAAACAGAATTGAGTAAGAATTTCTTGATATTTCTGTTGATAGTAAACAATTGTTCGCTGAGTGAATAAACAACAAACAACGACATCAAAGACAATGGATATTTTCGTTAGCATATGTGTATAGATGGGAAGGAATATAGGTAAGTGACAGAGAAGATGAATTCGAGAAGACGTGGGAAATTATCAACAGATTAGGGCAGATTTCGAAAATGTTTTCATCACGCTGAACAGCTAGGTGAGAAAAAGTGTGCTTGAATGGTAGTTACTGGAGTGCAATTGGAGGTTCCAGAACGAACGACTACACTGCTGGAGGGCGGTGAAACAAAATCTGGTTGTCATTGGCTCATACAAAAGAGAATCAGAAAAGATTTAAATATCAGAGGAGAAAAATATTCGTGGATTTTGAAAGTTCACCAATCATTTACACATAACCTGGTAAACAGATACAGTTAAGTTTAGACATTTAGCAAACCCTGAGTATACGAGCTTGAGTTGGCACTAGCCAAACGAACTGTGAAGAACTAGTCATCTTAGAACCCCACGGCACCAACTATGCACACTCTTTCGCGGCTATCAATTGCCCGTTTTTTATACTCCATCCTTTCATTGACTTCACAGGCACACCCGGAGGAAGCTACAGTAAGCAGATGGATACGACGAAATGACTGTTGATTACTGTGTTCGTGTTTCTTTGTGAAAATCTTATTAACACATTATCAATAGCCAACTGCTTGCCTGAAATTTCCTTAAGAAAATATTGTTACAACAAATGGAGGTAATTTGTGCGAACAGCCTCGGAAGATTCATAATGGTTTGTATAGGTAAATACCACACTTAACCCATTATTATCTTAGAGACTTGTTGTTGTAAACAATTTCTCTACCAGATTGAGGAGTATCAATACTGTGCACCAGACAAACGTTTATTCTGTTTCTTTCAGGTTTACAAATGAACCAAAGTTTGGTCGCATTGTTGATTATTAGTTAGGAAATATGTGATTGAGGATATCGTTTTCAGATTGCGAGTGGGCGCAGCACAAGCGATATATGAAGCGATGAAAATACTGAGTAGGACGCTTGGTTACATTATTGTTTACAGATTAGTGAATTGCATCTCAGAATAGCAATCAACAACCCTCAGGTAAGCACGTGAACTGCGTTATATTGTGCACAAATAGTCTTCCGACGAGCAAACGTAGGCCACACGCTGTTGAGCATACAGCATCCTATTTCCCAATACATACTGCTCGATTACGGTCAACAAAGTCGAGCGAAACTCTTGCGCAAGGCTTTTTCAACGAGGACTCCAACTACTTGCCTAGCATCTTGAGTGTGCTCAAAAGAAGCGGGAGAATGCTTGTGAGTTTTATTGACTGTGAGTCCCGGCGTCTGTAACAATGACGATAAATGTCACTGCTCCACTTGACAGTGAGAGCAATGTTTGTGTGTGCGTATTCGTTAGTGTTCTGCCGTCCTTCGATAACGACATCAGGAGGTGTTACACTGTTAACGGCATTTCTGTCAAAACGATCTTTTATGATGACCGAAGTGTGAGAACGCCTGCTCACAAGTAGATCCGCGGCCTTATTTGTCTCAACACAAAATACTCACTTTGGTGAGACCTATGGTACTCGTAATACCATCGAACACACAATCCTTACATTCAGCACCGCTGTAGCGTTGTCTGTAGAAATTGAGAACGCTTATGCAACTAGCTTTCCTGTAGGCTACTGGTTTCAGAAAAAAGCTCACGTTTATGCATACATATTTATGAATGGAGTTATTGTCATTGTAGTTTTATTTTGACTCTTACGATTCATTTAAATTCACTGTTTGCAGAACCGGGCGTTCCTCGGAAAATGACTGTTGTGTTGAATACGATGAGCGAGCAAACTGTACAGTGGGATCCACCATCTGTGCACGTACCTTGTCAACACCAGTATGAGCTTTATCGATACGGGTCTAACACCAGCTTACTGAACATCGTCTATTTACCTGCCAACATATACAGTGAGTCTTCGTTTCCTCACTATGCAATTACCATGAAAATAATTTACCTAAATTAACACATCACAGCACATTCACTCCAACAAACTTATCAACTAACCACCTTCAAAAAGTACCAATACACCCCAGTCTTTTTAAAGTCTATCGGTAATGGATATGCTTTTCACGACTGGGACTAGAATCCTAGCCACGCATTTGTGAAACAACATTGTTAACCATTGCAAAATTATCCACACAGTAGACGTGACGGAATTGTCGTGTCTGGACTCTCGGTCACATTCTTCTGTGAATAATGCCAAAAAGTCTGACCGCATTTAGATGAGGCAATACCTCTACTGTCAACTCCACTTTACATCCGCACGATTACGACATTTCCCAAAGACAAAATCACAGATATCATTGAATTGTAAAGATATATTTCAATTACTGATGAGTAGTGGAAGATTTTGTTTCACAAAAGTTGTCTGGTCACAGTCGTGAGTAGGATATGTACTACTGATTGGCTATGAAAAATGCGAGATCCAAGTACTGCACTTTTTAGAAGAGACTGACTGAAAAAGCTATGGGGAATGCAATAGCTGTAATCAACCGAATGATGTTCTATTTATAATAATAGCTTTGTCAAAACAACCTTCATAGTAGACCATATGTGTAATAAAATTCATTGACATGTTACTTGTCAGGATAACACTCTACACTTGGAAAATCTAGATTTTGACCATAGTGTCATTTTTTTCTTGTGAGAGTTTTGATGACATTCGTTTGTGAAGTACTTTTCCTCCAGGCAGAAAATCAATGGTTTCGAATAAAGCAATGACTAACGGACGGAGTGACTGACAAACCTAAGGTTAACACGATGATTAAAATATGTGGTCAGCAAACCGAAAAATTGCATCTAACGGTTTGGGTTTCGTGAAATTTCCAGGCATCAGTATACATTAGCGTACACTAACACAAAGAAAATAGCAGATAATTTTCTAAACCTTTCACTAACTGATCTGACACTAGTAAGAAATAGTAGCTTGCATGCGATATTAGTTATTCTAGGCAACAGTAAATGATTGAACAATTCAAAAGCATTTGTCAAGTATGGTACCTCACTGAGGGCGTTCCGGAATGCAAAACAGCAATCTTTTGAGATGAAATTAGTTTACCACTTTATGTCATTCCCTGGACAACACAGGAATTGTGGACAATAAAAGTAAGTTAAATGTCATTTTCTGCGCTTTCTTCATCACATATTGCTGGGAAGTTATATTTGTTGAATAATAAATTCATAAGCAAAGACCTGAGTTGTCATTCAATATTACAAGAAAAGTAAAGGCCTTTAGTAGAACACAAAACCCAATAACTATCGAGGTATAATTCTTTTCTGTTGGACATCTACCAGTGAATTTTAGTGTTATAGACTTGACGTCATTCAAGTGACCGTGAACCGTGGAGTTGAGTACAAGAACACGGTGTTGATAACGATTGTTGATCCCAAACTGAGAGCTAGGGGTTCTGCAGCCCAGCTTACAGATTTTTTCAAATTGGATAGTACGATAACTTGCTGACATCAAATGTACACCTCATAGATTCATATATATATATATATACATGTATACATGAGATCATATCGTACCAGTTTCAGTATATGCTTTTCCCGTTTAGTGGCTGAGACTTAAACAGCTTTTTCACACTTTCCTGCATTCTCTTCACAGACTACACGTTCAACGGTCTCAATGGATCTCAGACATTTTACTACGCAGTTCGTATGGTTGTACAGCCCGGAGACGTGCGCGGAGAATTTTCACAGAGGATAAGTGAAACAACCAAACCAAGCCGTACGTGTCAATACATATTTAAGTTTGCATTAAAGCATTCTCATCACAGCCTGTTAGACAAACGAGCTGACAAAAGTCTACACACAGAATGCAGCATTCATGTGAAAACGAGCCTCACTCGTGAAAAATCTCTACATTATCAATCGGGCTGCATAATCTTCCGTTCTTGTTTCAACTTTTCACTCATTGTAATATTTCTGAAACTAAACCCGACAATGAAAATAGCTTGCAACTATCTCCCCACCACCAATACTACATCAGTGGTTCACTGCAATACTTAACAGAACAGTACTAAATGTTAGTTCAGTCGTAAGGGAACGGGAACAAAGAAAACTTTATATGTGAATTTCTAATGTTTAAATTCAACCGGTTAACGTCAAGATACATCCACTTTGTGATACGCAGCCAATCAGCAGGTGTTATTTAAGTGATATTCTTAATATCTACACTACATTTTTTCTTAACTGACATTAATTTAGAAAACTAATCAATCATATAACAACAACATTTAAGTCAATGAATTTAAATGTTTTCCCGGGTGCTTCCAAATAAAGACTGCCTGGGTCTAATGGGCTTGAGCCTGGGAGACGAATTCGACCAAAATCGTTACCAAGTTACTGACCACAATCTTCATTCACTTCTACGAATGTAATGATTGGTATGACATCCTACCTTACTTCACTGAGCGGTGAGATCGACTAGACTTGCACAGCGTAGTAAACTGTGGACTAGCATTACTAACAATTGACCTGACGATTAAATTCCCTCATTTCAAAGGCTTAAGCTGGTGAAATTCATCAGTCCTCATCGCTTAAATTATGTCTTTCGGATGCCCACCATCTAATTCTATTCAGTGAGTGCGATTGCATGTAAACATCGGTAATCGAGGAATTTGATACACTTTGTACACACAACCTTTAATGCACACGTTTTGTAACAGTGCTCTGTGATCTTAAAGCTTCCCATACAAGTTTAACAGAGAAAGTTTTGAAGCCAAAAATGTTTTCAGTCAAGAAGCTTCGTCCTTGACTTGAAAGTTTGATTTGCGGCTTCAATTTTGTGCCACGTAACTGAATACTTGTTTCTAAATAGAGAAATCTGTCGACAGCGTTAAGAAGCGTATAGCTGAATTTAAGCTTAACGATATTTTCGCAGTCACAGATACTTTCATCAACGTATGTCCACCACAATTGTTGCAAAGGTTGATAAATGCTTGGGCGGTTAAATCACTACCACCAGCGTCCACTTTTTCTTTTGTACAATGCATACATCTTCAATCTGTGCCAACAAATCACCGTCATACGAACGTGCAGAAAGGTGTACGTATAAAGTGAACAGAAAGGGGGAAGTACATCTTATATAGAACTTATACCGAGAGAAAGCTGGCAGATGTTACCTAGGATGTGCTTGCCAACGTCTATTCACACGTGAATGGAGAATTCTTCATTTGACTCATATTTTTGAGCGAAATTTGTTTTCAGCTTTATAAGGTTTAACTTCATTATTATTGTAACTAAAACCAATACCGATACTTTATCGTTACACGTATTTGTATCATCTTGTATGTTCCTCCGATTACACATGTTGTTCAGAAATTGCATGATTGTTTCGAGTTGTGCAAACTTTTCTAGTCGAACAAGTGAACTTGCAATGTATACTTGGTAGAAACCATCGAAAAAACAGACTAGGGAGAAGAAAACAATGGGCCGAATCTTGCATTAAGACAACTGAGCAGGAACTAGAAACTCGGTAGCTAATTCAAGAAGACAAACTACCAAATGACGTTCGCTTGCGCTTCGTTAGACTGTCGGCACAAGTTAGACAACTAAGTCCACATAAGACATCTCGAAAGTGTTCTGCTTGTCTACTCTCTTTGTCTGTTCTCCACCCACCTGTCTAAACTGACGTGCATAGAACGCATATATAAATACCTCAGTTCTTTGGGCAATATTATCGTCGTTACTTTCTAAGTGAAATCTTGTTCATGGGCAGAAATCATGTATTTTACCATTTCAATTTTACCTCCGTAGCAATGGTTAAAAACTGTATGAGAAGTTCTTATTTACTGCATACCTGTTTCCACATTACCCAGCCATACGTGACGCAACAGTGGACCAAATCATGAAAGATAGTTTGGTCGCTACTGCACCAGTTGTGTCCCACTCAGATATCACGCTTAACCTTAACTTATCCGCACTCAACGAAATGCCACAAGTTCAACTGGTCACTGTGCGAGTTCAACCGCGAGAAGAGTTGACTGATTCTGTTGTCGGAGTCCAGTTAATTGCCTGGGAGTCAATGAAACTGATTGATCAAGTAAGTCTTTTGCAACGAATTGTTCTTGAGGTTGAAGTGAATGCTTTGCCAAAACTTCAGTGTTACTAAGCTTCCATTGATACAGTTCGAGGTTGTAAGGGATAAAAAGGGGTCATTCTGGAATGGAAGATATATAAATATATAACATGGCTGGTTTATCGGAGG
>LUCH01001976.1:8947-35338 GCA_013368495.1 Paragonimus heterotremus | reverse complement strand
TGTTCTTTTTTTATACAAGTAATTTTGCATATTCTATTTAAATGCAGTTAACAGTACTGGATTCCAGTAATATTGAACTGATGTTTGCGACAATGATCTCATTTAATTGAAAATGACAGGGATATTTCTAAAGAATAGTTTGACAATGCACTTCTGTCTCACGTTTTATATACCGTATTGATTAACATGGTGATCATCTAACTGTTAGTTGTCGCCAATCGCCGGTTATGGAGGGAACTTATGCAATCAAAGTCATATCTTGACTGTTTTGACATTTCAAAGTTTCTCTCGGTTTGATCAGGGAAAACGTTCAGAAGCAGACATGTGCTGCTTGTTTACTGTAAACCAAACACCGTTCACAATTGGTTATAACCTTCTTTTTCAGACAAACCTTTCAGCTAGCCCACTTCAAAAAAGAAGGCGCTGGTTCTGAGTTTTGCTTTTATTAGAGCTCGTCAGTACTGCATATCACCACTCGGACTGGAACTTGTTCTTCGTCTCTCGTGCTCGTGAGACCAGCCTGTTGAAAACATTACCAGTAACCGCACAAAAGACATGGCGGAGTGATCGCATTCAAATGCCCAAGTAAAACTCATCGTGAATAGTATTCAACTTGCCTGATCATTTTGCGTGGACAGTACACCGAATCTCTCTGTTCAGTCTGATGGATAATTCTGTGATCAGGACTTCTCAGCTGGGTTGAAGCCATTGTCTACACTGCATCAGCTGAACAAAACTTATCTCATTGCTAAAAGTTTGAAAATTTCAAATATTTCTGATGCTTCTGTCCGAAATGTGCTGGCCTACATACCGACAGCTAATATCGAACACTGTGTTGAAATGTGGGTGGTTTTCAGTTTTCAATAATCTAAAACTCTGACGTATTATTATTAACCCGAGTTAATTCATCACTGATCTTTGATGAGATTTCAACACAGCTATTTGTCTTATTCCACCTAACGCGCACAATTCATCTGCCACTATCCGCTTCCAGTAGTTAAATTTTCAGTCAGTAGCGTAGAACGAAGGACGTTTCTGCTGCACTTATCCATCACACTTTCCATGTGTGACTGCTGATGTCATCGTCAGCCCTACTGGCTGCATTATAATGTTTGCATAACCAAAGAGCATGTGTTGGAATCTGCCAGCCCTCAATACTCAGACTATATGATCCAATTGTCTTTTCGAAACCGTATCGAGTGGCCAATTACACGTATGGACTTGAGTTAGTATGATCCGAGCTGTTCCTATGAGCTAATATATACACTTTTTACGCGTGGCGGCTCATCACGCTGAGTCACATGTCGCCGTAACTCGTATACCTGTTGCCATTTTTTGTCATCTTTTCATTTAAAATCCTTTCCACTTTTAAATCGAACGAAAGATGTGGCCACATGAAATGTAAAGATGATGCAAACGCTGTCTATTTAAGTGCCTCTGTAGAGGTAATCTCAAACATCTGGAGTGGTGCTGGTCGTCCCTTCAACAATGCCACTGTCGCATTGTACAACCCAATAAGACATACGCATACTATTAGGCTAGCTGTTCGTGCGAAACAAGAATGCACCAAATTAGAACGCTTAGTACCGTACCGTCCACCAGACCGGAACACACTGAAATATATTTTTGTCAAACAAATATCGTTCATGCACAGCATGAAACAATCAGATTGCTGACTGCAGTACGCAAACATTAGCAACCTAGACCCCTCATAACGTGGCATACAAGTGTTTGTGTGACTGACTGAGTAACAACAAGTAAATCATTCCAACTGGTAAACACAATCAACCACATGCCAGTATAACTGGCTGACCAGTGAACGAACCATAACCATAGCTAAGACACGTATGACACCAGCTGAAGGTATATGTATAATTTAGACTATCATGCCGAGAACTTCACTGGTGTTGAAAAGGAGAACGGTAATATTTAAACGCTCTCAGACTGTTCCGGTAAATTCTATCACTAACTGATTCATTCGACAGTGACTTATACGTGCTCAGTACTTTGGTAAGAAACAACAACGATAACGCTGAAAAACTCAACAATTATGCAGCTGGGTGAATGACAGCATTGCACTCGCTTTTCATTTGATCTACACGTGAAAACCGTAGCTCTCACATGTTTCACAAATATACACATTGCACAACACAGTGTAACGTACATTCTTGCATTTTTATAACGCAAGCCTCCTCCCTGAGGTAATGGTTTTAGTTGGTCGGGACATAGATTTGGGGCCAATTTGTTCGTCTATGTGTATAATGCAGGAGTTTGCGATAGTCCTTTGGAAACAACGATGATTATCAAACACAAGATTGCGAGTTCAAACCACGGTTACTGTTGCCACCCCAGTTCAGATATGTGTAGCGAGGCTGTATCTGGTCGACATAAAGCATAAGAGCTGAAACTGTATATCTACTAACCGGTAGGGATACGCAATGGATTTCTCATTTTTAAATCCTCCTAGCAACCATGAGACCACCGAAAGTCAAATGCCAGCTCTGTGGTACGCTACCAGCTTGATCATGTAAGATTACGTTTATGTTAAATATGCATATTGCCAATAGAAGTGGCGTAGGCTGAAACTTGGATGGCAACCGAAGAACAAGAAGCGTTTTTCAGTGTTCCTAACATTTCGGGGTCAAAGTGAATGCTTAAAATATGCGAATTATAGATTCGTCCGCAGCGAGAACTTGCATTCGAATACCTCATCTAAACCGATCACGTATCAAAAAAAGACTACTGAAAACTGTTGAAACACATACAAAAACGTTGAACTCTGTTCTCAAAGCTATCAAATGGCTGGTAAATACCAGAATACAGCTAAGCTTAGATATTGTTATAAGTCGAATTCCAATCGCGTTTGGTAACAGTTGTTGCCCTCTAATAGATATTTTCAATTAGCCCATTTAGAGGAACGTTCTGTACTAGAGTTTTACAGTAGTTAGAACCTTCCAGTGATGAATATCTCTTCTGTGAGCAGGACCTGGACTTACATGCTTGTTCTCCTCATCATTATCCACAGGTAGAACGTGAGTTAGCGTCCATATGTGATATTTCGGTTTTTCTAACGTGAGGTCTATAGCAGTGTACTCCACACGGTCATATCGTGGAAGGGTTTTCTGCATTCTTTCGGCTTACCCGCAATGAAGATTTGTACAAATGAAGACCTCTGACGTTAGCGATACTTTTTGTCAGTGCTGCTTTCCAAAGGAGTTAACTGAATGCAACCGCTCATACAAAATACAACAGGTTTTCAGTTCGTGACAACTTTGCTTTAGCTTGAATGAGATGTCTTCTGACATTATTCATCTGTGTTATTCGTAGACTACTATTTTGATGTATTGAATATGCGCACTCTCTATCCTGCGTGCTTCTGGAGCAACTCTCCGTCCACTAAAGCCAGGCGGATCACTTTCACTTGGAACGTGTGTGAAAGATCAACTTAACATTTATGGAGATCATTCGACCTAAATTTAGTATCTAGATAATTTGTATCAAGCACGTTATTTTTAAATGATAGCAAGTTTTTCTGACAATGAAATACATGAGTTGAATGTTTTCAGCATCCGCACTTGCAGATCACAGTCACCCTTATTACATATTACCTTCATCAAACTTCACAACTTTCAGAATGTTCCCAAATTTCCCCTGCATCAATTCCATCTATCATTCAGCCGATGTAATCTGTAGCGGCTTTAGAAGTAACACATTTTAATACGTCCCCACCTTCGCCTTTGACACGTGCCACTATGCCGCAAGCTTTGCGTTTAGTAACACCTAGAAAGTGGTATTTGAGCGCGCGTGAACTGAACTCGTTCAATTGCATCACCATCATCATCATCATCATCATCATCACCATCATCATCACCACAGACAGCAATACATCAGGGGTTCACACTGATGCTTAACTGCCACACAACCAAGGAGAAGAAGAGGAAACAAACCCTGTTTAGGAAGAGTGAAGAAAAAAGGGAGAGGAGAGGGGACCTAGTCACTAAAGATAGCTGCGTCTCTATTCAAACATACAACAGAAAAGCGCCTGCACTCTGCAAACAAACAATCGAGCTGTAAGTGAAAGTAAAGCGTCATTAGCAAGATAGCTTACTCATGGCTTTCACTTCCCTACGTCATTAAATGCATTCATTTCACAGGCAACCCGGACAAACAACGACAACGTTCACGTCACTGAGCTCGGTTAGCCGCCATCTCACCTAAAGTTTCAAGCCATCGACTCTGTGAGTCGTTAGAGCTTCAGCCCGAGAGACGAACCCGATCTACAGCAGCCAACCCCTTTGTGAACGACTTCATTTGTCTACGCCAGATCATCATCTGTCCACCTCGCACCTTACGCCAATCGGTCGAAACGTCGGCAAACATTGCTCGATGTGACAAGCGATTAGCTGGCATCCTTAGTACATATCCTAGCCATCTAAGTCTGTGCAAGTGTAGTGACTGAATAAAGGAAGTCGTTTAACAATCAGTGCCAAACATCCGCTTCCTAACCTCCTCGTTGCTTACTCGTTTGTGCCACCCAATACGAGCGATTGAAGGTAAACATCGGTGGTCAAACACCTGAAGACGGTTCACCTCTTCTACCTTGATGGGCCATGTTTCGTTGCCGTACAGTAATACAGCCCTCACTGTTGTCTGATATACGCGACCCCTTAGCTTCAGAGAGATACCTCTCTGTCGCCATAAGTGCCTCGGATTAGTGAACACCGCCCTAGCCTTAGAAATACGCGCCCCCATTTCATTCCACACACCTCCACCGCCGCCGCTGATGCAGCTCTCCAGATATTCAAACCGGTCAACAACTTCCATGACTTTATTATCTAACGTTAACTATACGTGATCACAGCAATCTTGCAGAAGTACTTTGCATTTCAAGGCTGCAAAGTGCATTCCGAATTACTTATCAGAACGCGAAATTGCGTTCAGCGTTGTTTGTGCCGCTTGAAAGTTGTCAAACAGCAAAACCCTGTCGTCAGCATAATCAAGCTCAGCCAGCATGCTTTGACGTCGACACGCCTCCGTCTCGCGCACAGTAATTGGTTGTTCCCGTGATATACTGCCAAATGGCCCACCTTCAAAGAGGGATAGAAAAGTTTTGTCATGAGAGGATTCACAATATGTCAAAGTGTAATCGGGAATCACAGCTAGGTATATTCGGGCGCCCATAAAGTCTGACTGGCTATCAATGAAATAAAAGTGTCGACACTCATTCAACATGGGAATTGCCAACTCATAGTATCTGTGTGCTTATGGTGAGAGCAGCTGGTGAGACAACACAGTCCCATAAAAACATGCTGCGCCCTTACTTTAACCAATTTTCGTCAGTAAAAAATGTGCCGACGTATTATATTACGGAAAATTCCAGTGAATTCTCGAACTCGGCTGCATTCGACCTGGCCACGGAAACTGCATGCTCAGACGCAGTGAGTAACGTATCACCTGAAATGCGGAGCCACACCGGAAGCACAGATATTTTACAGTTTAGAACCTGTTACTCACCCAACTTACCGCAAGATATGGAACCTACAGAATAATAATACTGATTGACTGCCTAAACAAGATTTTTTAGTCAGTTCATTGTGGAATCTACCAACATTGCCACCGAGCACTTACCGCATCTGGACACGCTGTTTTTTTCAAAGGTTCAATTCCAGTAGAAGTTCCATTTTCTTGCAATTATGTCTCCTTAAAATCATCAAGCCTACCACACTATTGTAAATAATACCAGAGAAAAACCACTGCCATGGTAAGCTAACAAAGCGAATCGGTGATTGGCTGATTTGAACTTAGCCAAAATTCCGATAGTGGCAAAGGTAAGTAGTACACGACGTTTAACATAAACGAAACTCAAGTATAAAGCTTTTTCTCGAAAGTAGTTGGGTATGATATGTATGGGAATGCGATAGCCTCAATAATTTATGGTTGATGTTTAATTTATATCTACAAAGACCTTCTACTACTCATCAGTAACCTTTGTTAGGTTATGTCATTTTATTCTGCACTAACTTACCTCAAGTTCTCCATTTCCGCTATTTGTTTCATGGTTAGATGATCAAACTCGTGTCTTGCTGAAGGCTCCAACCAGTAACAACGTAAGCCAGTTCTTCGTGTTATACCATGATTCTTTAATAACCGGTTTTACGGCCTTCATCTTGAACGAACAAATCGTTATTAGTATTACTTCGTACATACATTTTATTTTATAGGTATTCAGTCGAGTTCTGATCATACATAAACATGTTCGACGTCTCATGTTTCATTTGTTATCCTACTTGCAAATGACCAGTTGCAATCATAATTTCATCAGCTTCATTTATTTTTTAGCCTGAAAAATACATTAACGCCAACTTCATTTACAAACTGCAGCCATGTCATGATCGATTATGTCCTCCTGAATTGGATCGCAGTCGTACCCCGTTTATAGCATGCCAGGCCCCGATAAAGTCCACCATTGATGATTTTTGGCAAATGATCTGGGAACAGAATGTGCATATTATTGTTATGTTGACAAAGTAAGTTACTTGCACTATCCGCTCATGTGTTTTGAATATGTGAAATAGAGATTGTCTAGTATTCTTTCTTGTAATTGTGTGTGCCATTAGCTGCGAGTAAAAAATGCTAAATTCCGACGCTTTGCTTTAGGAGCGAGTAAACTGTGTTTGTACAGAGTAGTACCAGTTGCTTCGGTAACACGATTCGTGCGCGTTCTTTGCAAACCCATGTAACGCTCACGAGATTGTGGCTTGTTGGCGTTCGTTGAGCGCAGTTGGATTAAGCGGTGTTGAAGCAGACCATGAGTTGACATATGGTTTTTAAAAAATTGGATTTGATTTACCTTAACTAGTTTTTGGATAAGTTGAGGGTTGGAGATAATAAAAGATGAGGGTAGAAAAGGAATTCGGTGATTTTCACGTTGTTGCAAATGTTGAGTTGGCTAACATTGTCCTCAGTATATTTATACTTGTCCTTTCCAGTTGCTGTATACAACCAGCGTTAAGATTTCTACTTTTTTTGGTGTTTCACTTGTATCAACCTCGACCACTTGGCCAATAAGCCAACTGTTCAATGTGTGTTTTGCAGGACGGTCTAGTGTCAAATCACGAAAGCCAGAGTGATGCAACAGCAGAGTAGTACTCAAAAACCGGCATCCTGAAATAGACAAAATGGTGAGGTGACGTCGCAGGTTTTACATTCGAATGGTTCATCTGTTTGCACAATAGATGTCTTTAATTCCCAATAATGAAGACCCTCACATGCCACACGAGGCTCCATCCTGACAGTCTATTGCACAATGAAGCACTTCGTTAGGAAACAGCTGTGGCCTAATTTCATATGAGCTAAGCACAGTTTGTCAGGTTTCAGATCTGACCCAGTGCGTGAAACAAAAGTGTATCAGAACGAGGCACAAAGTTTTTGTCCTTGCATTTAAGTGAATATCACAATGGTTGTGTTGCTTAGTCTATCAAAACTATCTTGTAGCCAATGCATTTGACTGAGGCGTTATTAAGCGCAAGTCATGCTTCGATATCTAGATGTAAATGACATGAACAGGATTATCGTTATCAGTTTTCAAAGGTAGGAACGCGGATCAAATGCAACTCTTACCTCTCGAACGCTAACAACGCCGGATGTAATTCCCTAATTTAAACATGACGCATACTTCAAATTTTTCCAAATACTTATGAGATACCTAATTGATGACACCTGTAGTTGAAAGTTGCTCATTTGTTTTGAGGTATAAAATGACACTACGGGTATGCCAGATTCTTCCCTACATAATTAGCACCCGCTAAATGAAGTTCGACTAAAATCCCGTTCATGGTTTATCAACAAACTATGGTTCAGTGGCACAGAAATCGGTCGACGTGTAGTTATGTTCATTAGATAAAAAGTCTTGGAGCCTTCTCAGGAATACATAAAAAAGGATAATGGAAAAGGGAACTTCCGAATAAAGTGGTCATTTACTTTCACCCTTTTCAAGAGGTGTATTTTCCCAAAAGAATGTGGGATGACGTACTTTCCAATTTCCACATAATTTTCCGTCACCAATCTGAGTTTATGAAAAAGTCAGCTGCGATAAACCTCCGGGGGAATAATCATAACTCAAGTGATTTTTGTCTGCACTAAGCTTCTGTAGAACAGTGAGATATTGCAAACTGGTGACGTGTGATGATAAAGTATGCTCAAGATCAGTCGACTCAATAATAACACTTTGCAGTCTTCGATACAATAATTAAAGACGCTACGGAATTAATTATGCTTCTTTATACAAAGTTATACACTACTGATGAGGTTTAATCGGAGCGAAACCGCAGTCTAATACTTCTTTCCAAAAGCGTTTGAACAGAGATTTCAACCGGATGTCAAAGATCATATTAAGTGTGGCTAACATTTACGACAGTCAACAAATATTCAGAGGATCACTTCTGGTGATGAACAGAATGCACCATTATATGTCAGTTTCTTCAATCCATTGCAAAGGATATAATATTAGACGAAACTTGAGTGTTTTCTGGGAGCCAGTTCCAATTCTGCAAATCTTCCGAGGCGGACTCAGTGTAAAATATGTTGCCTGTTTTACAACTAAACCGTCAATTTCATTCTGTTTTTTATTTCGCCTATTAGAAAGCACGGGAGCTGGTTAGTTGGAGCATGTCAATTATGGTGCATTACTTATCATCCAGAAAGAAGCCATTGATCATCTCAACAGAGCACAAGATAGAACAGTTTCGTCCAGTTTAGATCAAATGGATCGCAGTGATAGTCAAAACAGAAGAAAGTGAATACGAGAGTTTGTTGTTTCATCAAGGTCTTTGCAACCTTTAAGCGTACCAGAAAAACAAGTTGGAGAAATGAGACTTTTGCCACATTACTTCCAGCGGTCTACTCTATAATCGTAATCGCGCCAAAAAAGAACAGAGACTATACGCATTCGTCTGGTCCGACAAAAATTCCTTATCTTTTACAAAGCGTAATCACAAAAACGTTGTCACCGGTTAATTAGATGAAGCTATACTTGAATCTTATAAGAAAACTCGTTCAATCTGGCGAGACTAAAGATGAGTCTCGTCAGTTTGCTAACGCATACTACTCTTGTACACATGATACACCTAAGTACTGGAATCAACGATCACTTTCAAAACCTTCGACGAACAGATGTAAGCTGATCATAGATCCCATGGGTGAACTACAGGCTAATTAGATGCCTTGGTCACTGTCATTTAAACACATGTCTAGTGGAACCGTTCGCTTCACTGGATAAAGGCTTTTTTGGACTTATCTTAATTTTATGTGGCACCCAGATCAACAGGATCGAACTTCTCCATTTTGGGAAATTTTGGGAAAACGCTCCCCCAAGTTCACTCAGGCTAACCAACTTAGAAAGTTAATCACCTTTTAAGCGACAACAAACTGACCAGTCACCAGTTTCTAAGCACGTTATGTTTGTATTCATTGTATTTTCCACAGTAATCAACAGTCTTTTACCAATCACAACTGCATGATCTAGCCAGCATGCTCAGCTGATCGTACCTCACTCAGTCCATCATGAGTCAACCGGTCATCTGGCTGTGGTCGGTGTCTTAAGTGAACTCACTTTTGCCTAAGTGGTGGTCTGTTTTAACTTTGGAACAATGCTTAAACTGAATTACCGCCTAACTTACACGTCATTCTGCATTTAACCAGGCTAACCGAAGATGGCAAAGAGAAATGTGTTCAGTATTGGCCCGAACCTCAAACTGGCTCTAAGCGATACACTGCCGGCAAACAAGAGCTGATTATCACTTGCACTGAAGAGGAAGTACATACTTCGCACGTCCTCCGGCGGTTCAACGTAGTCAGCGTAAGTAGTTCACTACTCTGTCTTCCATACACATTCATACAATATGTATAAGAGTTTCCCTCGAACTGTCATCCCAAAAATGTGGCTGACGAAATGTACAAATTGATCCAAGTACAAAAATATTTTGATGTTCCGAAACCCGTCATCAAAGTCAGAAGAGTTTATGTTTTTCTATCTGTTGTGGTTATTTTCCTGTCAGTTTACGCTATATTTTCAACTAAATATTCCATGCAGCTGGTTGCAGAAATCAGATCAAAGTTAAACACATTTTCTTAGGATCGATTTTTATAGATTTGATTAAAAAACCCTGATTATTAGCTACTTTTTAATTGAACTTGGTGTATATGTCTACTTTCTAACTCTCCGAATTGAGTAACGTGACCTCATGGTTTAGTACATTAGACAATTCTTTCAAGCGTAATTGCTTCCGTGTGTCACTATTCCTCTTCTCCGTCATCCTTTTGTCTCACATCTTCAGTCCCCTTAGTTTATTTTCCTCTTTTCGCCTCCCACTTACACTTAACCTCATCAGGATGCTCGTCATTTTTTCTCTCACTAAATATACCTGTGCTTTTCACCGGAACAGTTCATCAGAGCAGAAGGAAAATATGCCTTACGTCCCGGAACTGTGTAGCGGGTAACAAGATCCGCACTGTGGACCAGAAGGGTATGACTCCTAATCGATTCAAGTGAGTTAACGGGCGCCATACACTGGCGGAACCACAGTCAGATCAGCTGGCTGTGCGGAAATGAAGTGAAGTCTGTCGACACCAGCAATCCAGTGCTTTTGCCACCACGGCCTGCGACACACAGCAAAGCTAGCCGAACAATCATCTGTTGATGTGCCCCGTCGCCAGCTTCTTTTCAAGTGATGAACACTGCTCGTTGTAGCAAATTTTTAAACTAATTCACACGTAACAGATCGCGTACCCATATATGCTATGCATTAAACGCGCTAATACTCTACTTCACACTTCAACCACAGGTGGCACAAATAAAAACCAGCCTAAAAGTTGCAACATCACCTTCACGTCCTCCCTTTACTTGTGTTCCAAGGGGGGGTGTATAGAATACGTGAGCAATTGATCGGATACGTGTAAATTGGTTCAAAGTTTGATTAAAAGTCTGCTAATGACCTGCAAAGAGGTAGTCGACACGATGGTGTTCCTGGTCTTTTTTGCCATCTACTTATTATCAATAATACTCCGTTTCTCTTGGATACTAATCGATTGAGCATACTGTTTTACATTGAGCCGATTAACCAGATGAGTCTATTTCCCCGTTTACAATTTCATTAATTTTCCTCCAAGTTTCTTTTTTGTCACCTGTCGTCATGTTCTACCCCCCTTCCCTTCAAAGAACGCATACTTACTGCTGGGTTTGTCATCCTCACTTTGATTGGCAGCTAATCTGAAAAACTTGATACCGCCAACCTGTTGCTTGCCATTCTTTTATCCATCAAATGAACGTACCAAAATAGCTCGACGCATGGGAGGTATCAAAACTAATCAACCAAAACTGTTTAGTATGTCTTAATTAAGTTTATTGAGGGTTGGCATGATTCATATGGAGTATTTAACAGGAATTCGTAGCGTATGTACAATACTCCAACTCTTCATTTCTGTTTAATCGTCCCTTTCCGGCGCTCACCCAATCGCTTTACCCAGAACGAAGAAAAGGCGCGCCAACAGCGTTTATTGAAAGGACGAATCGAGTCAGAATTAAGTCACATAGGTTCTAAATTTATAAGACAAAATTACGATACATGGCTAACAATACGCATAGCAAATCAAACGAGACGACCGTACAAGGTAGTCAGAACGTTAGAACGAATCACATTACAGTGGACGTCAGGAATTAACGCGAGCATAGAGCTTGGATAACGGATCGATCAATCAATATGATGTGATTCGTCATGGCTGTTTCGTTTGAAAATGCATCTTCTAACAAATGGTTTCAACATCACTCACAAATGATTGCAGCTTTTGCACTTTCACATAAGAAACTTTACATGAACAAAACATGTTTCCTTTTAAAAAGGTCTGGCTGAAAATTCCCTGGGGCTGAGATAACCGCGAATAATTTTCAAGGTTGTTCAGTTTATTTCCACCATAAACCCTTCACTGTCTATCGCCAACGGTTTAGCGTGACAGACAAAACAGCTAGTAAGCTATCAAAGCTAATAAGGATCTGCAATTTCTACGTAATTCATTTCCAATATAGTGGAGCGTTCAGGACATCATCATTTAAGTTTTTGCTATGGTAACAAGTGTGCTAATTTCTATGAAATTTCCCACATCGTCGATCGTAAAGAGGTTAAAACAGAAGAATTCTATAATCCTGGTGCTGACTAGTCTCAGATGGAGATTTCGTAATCCCAGCTCAGAAGTGGATTCACTGAAATCTACAGAAGTAATTATTTATGATCTGTTCTTTATTGATACAAGATAATTACAACAGTGACTGTTCGATCTGCACCTTCGACAGTATATTTCTTATTTAGACACCAAAATTCAGCCTCTGTTTGGTAAATATTCATTGGTTCATTTACTTTGTTCTGTTGCTCAACACAGTCGGCAAATGTAGAGAATACTCGTCAAATCACACAACTTCATATGACCACATGGCCAGATTATGGGGTCCCGGATGAACAGGAATTTTACAATCTATTGAAAGCTTATCAACGAATTCAAAAAGACTCTGTTCAATCAGGCGAACCAACTCTTGTGCATTGCAGGTAGTGCTTTGTTGATCAGAGTTTAGTAACTACTGCTACGTGGAATGAAGACTTGTGTGTTGCAATTTGTACACCACACATGTAGTTGATGGTAATCCTAGTGTACATTTATGCCTTTCAGACAGTCCTTGCCATAAATGACAACGGAATCTAGGCTGATCCCTCTTATGATACATGTGGTGTATATTCGTGTTCTTGTCGAGCGACAAACTATATTTTGTACATGACTCAGAAAAAATTGTTAGTAAGTACAACATTCATCTGGTCACTGCAGAACTAACAAGCATCAGTGCTGACTCACATCAACTTGTAAACGAGACATTGTTGACGTGATCTTCTTGGAATAACAACGCAGTAATTCTACTGTCAAACCGAATAAATACTGTACAAACTGCAACCAATAACAATTTTCGGGAGACTTCTCGGTCAGTTTGAAATAGCTTACTTTACCGAAATTTCCGGATAAATATTCTAACAAATACTGATCCATCTGACCCACAAATAGTTACAAAAGAAAAACTCTACTCTACGCCTTTCCGTTGTACGATGTGGTGACATTATTTTCCTCGTTTCGATACAAGTTTAATGTGTTTCTGGTACTTGCTCCTATCGTCAATGTGATCTAAACTAACCAAATTACACCGGATTAGCAGAACAGTAAGACGCGACGGAAACAATGTTGCGATCCCTTGATTGTTCAAGGGTATACACTAGCAAGGTTTATAAGCCAGCTGAACCAGAAACAGTCAGTAGGACATAGTAGCCGAAGTGTAGAGAAACGATGTGAGAAATGTAATGTAATATGTTTATGTCCACATTTTACGGAAAGCAGTCGTGATTCTGTGGTGTACAGTGAGCATTTATTAACCGGGTTCGACCAGGATGCTTATCAGCACGTGTCATTCGCAAAGAGTTTTGTTGCATTGCAGTTCATCTTGTTTGAACTAACCTAAAAATATTAGACAATATCCCGGAGATTCTTCAAAATATCTTCGACTACTATTGCGTCCAGAGTGAAATGATATAAGTGCACATTAGTGTTATTGAGAATAAATGTAGTGAGAAGGGTTTGTTAATTTAAATGGGAGCGCTTCGTTTCGCTTTTTTGCTGGAACACCAACCAGCAATCCGTAGCAAGTAATATTTCCTAAGTTTTTTCATGATCCCTCTTGAAATCGGTATTTCAGCACAAGTTTTAACACCAAACATTTCAGAATTTAAAACTGGATATAAGAAAGCGCTATTAGTAGATATACTAATAAAAATCAGTGAGCACTTCATAATTGTATTACTCCCATTTGAACTTGTTTGTTCGAGGACAGTGACAGTCATGGGACTCTGCAGAATTTGTTTTCGTTTACACTTTTATTTATCAATATATCAGTGCAGGCGTTGGTCGAACGGGGTCATTCATCATTGCCTACACCCTGATGGATTCTCTGCAAAACGAAAAGGCTGAATACTATGATATTGCTGGCATGGTCTCTCAATTACGCTTATGTCGGATGTTCATGGTACAGAAACCGGTAAGTTCCTTTGCGAATTCAGCCTGTTGGAATAGATGTAGAATTTCCAGTATGGATATGTTAAGCAGTGCTGCACGCCAAAAAAATCAGTCTGGAACTTTGTTGGGTTTTCGGGAGGTTTCAAATCCTCACCTATAAATTTGTTTCCAACCGTCCTTGTGATTAGGCTTTGTCGAGTCCTGTTTGGGGCTTATTGTGTGGCACTTGTCAGAGCTTGTTCACTAAAACATGAGTCACTGTACACACCTAAAAAGCTTTATTCTCCTTAGGTGCAGGTGGACTACCGATGCTATCTCCCATCCTTATTTTGTTTTACACAGTGTATTGACAGCGCATTAAGCACGACGGTGTTTAGAACGATTGCACTTTGTCCTTCGTGATCTAATCTCCCACACTATGACCCCAGAGTATAATCCTTATGCATTAGTGAATTATTGGGTAATGGACTTCTGTCAAGCTCCTATATTGACGGTTGAGCAATTTATAGGGGTATTTGCTTCATCACGTTACGTTTAAATGTGCTTTCCGAAGTTTTTGTTGTATTTGTGCCACAGGAACAATACAGATTCCTACATACCTTCATGAAGAAGCTGCTGGAAAGGTAGCCTCGACCTAGCTGTATCGATGTTCTGGTAAGTTGAGAGTCCGTACCACGTTTGAGTCAAATAAAATTTGTTCATAAACAACGGTCAGTATATAAATTGAGCATCACTCGCGATTGCTCGCAGCTGTCGCATTCCTGTAGACTTTCCAGTAGAACCCTATCGAATAGCGGAATTATCATACCTGAACGCCCTACCAGTTCTGCTTGTGAGTAATGCTCAGGTTGCCCGATTGCCAATTCGGTCATGCTTAATGTGAGGTCAATGGCGCAGTGGTCAACACGGTTGCCTCATGAAGGCGTGGCCGTAGTTCTAGTTCCCACAGTGGCAAAAATAGGCAATGGTATACTTTGAGCCCGAGACAGTGGAATACATTCTGAGACATGTAAATACGTATCCGTCACTAACGTACTTGCGTTTTTTTTAATAGATCGATGAGCTCCTCCCAAAATGATTGAACGTTCATGTCTGGATGTGGCAGGAACATGCACTACTGACTAGCTCTAATGAGAGCAAAACGCGAGTGCTTCCGCTGTTCGAAAGGGGTCTACTGGAAAGTCTATGGGAATGCAAAAGCTGCGATCCCTTATGGGTGATGTTTAATCTATAGGAAAACAAATATCCCCTACTACTCGTCAGTGACCATCAGACTTGTCTGACCGGTATTGATGGATAATGCTAAAGGCGTATACATTGATTCATCATTTCAACACACTTGCGAATGAAAGAAAAATGTTCAAAACTTTCATACGTTACGTTGTTTCAATAACCAACTAGATTCATTATAATTTAATTTATGAACAGAATGAAAACCGGCCGTGCGGCGGAGGTCAGTTTCCCGTAACTCACTTTAACTTACAGCCTGATTTAATCGTCACTAAACATGAGCGTAAGCGATAGTAGATGTAAATTACTGATGTATCTGTTTGCTGAGTGAACGAATTATGGCATATTTTGAAACCGGAAAAATATTTCTGACAGGTAACTGGTAAATTTCGTGATACCGGCTTCTTCACACGTATGCGATGTACACACGCGCATAAATTTGGACACACGTTCCCTCCAACCGTTTAGCTCACGTGTACATAGTGAGTATCTTGTTGTGCACCTAGCACGTGATCATTGGGTTAGGAGATGCACCGTGTGATCCTGGCTTGTCATGCGAGTTGACCCATAGGTTAGTCGAGAGTGTGAACACGACTTAAGTACACCTGTAATGAAAATAAAGTGTTGTAAACGGGTTTTTGGTAGAGATCTTATTGGGCAGTTTCAGTTAGAGAACAGAAACCAAAAATGACCACATATAAAGTCTGGTATCGATCAAAATTTTCACCATCATGCCACCCTTTCATAATTCGTGAACACTAATTGAATGCTAACTGCCTACACATCAATTGGATGCGTCGGCTAACAACCAAGACAGTTAGAGTAATTGAACTCTCATGTTTCTGGAAAGCACAAACCTGAAATATGTTATAGAACGTCGATAGATTCAACTGTGACCAGCATTCGCAGCCGAGCAGATTTTAATCGAGTCGATGGAACTCTATAGAGAAAACTGAATGACTGATCCATGTTGGTCTGATGGATGCTATCAACCAGATAACCCAAAATCATATTCGTGGTTAATTTCCTCTCACCTGTCTCGTTTCGTATGGGATGTTGTTCTTTGATTGTTCGTACGACTCATACAGTTTGCGAAACAGTCGTACTGAAACGAGTAACTCAACTGCATCAGTCAAAAAACTTGACATATTCCAAATGAAATAATTGCAGACTTGAAAGACAGTAATGGATTCAGCACAGCTCATATCAAAATTGTTTTGACGATGAGACTTTATCTCGTGACTAGGTTCCGCTGGTGTGACAGCTAAGGTATCGGTTTAAAAGTGTGCGGAAGTATTTCAACAGCAAACACATTTTGGCTAGTTTTCTCCTGATAAAACACAGCCGAGTGGACTGGACCTGAGCGCTGCAAAACGCTCATCACTTGGACGGCATCCACCTAAACAATGAGAAGCGTTCAAGTAAGAAAAGCCTTCGAAATTGCTTTGTTTAAAACGGTGCCTACATCATCCAAGATTTCGATAATCATGGTCTCCACTTCTTGATTAAAAGAAGCCAGGTAGAATCTTAGTTCGGAAAGAAATTATTTATGAAGTCTCACTGTGATTAATGGCCCTTGAAAATTCACCAACTGCGTCGCAGTCATCCGCATACACACAACCAGAGAGTTGTTGACTTTCTTACATTGACTTTATTTAGTCAATTTATACCGTTTTACATTGTGGGTTGGCTGTTCCGGGTTAACATCGTCTAATTAAGCTAAAAGTAAGCAGGTTGGTGCAAACCATTTGATTATTATAAGGCTATTTTATTGACCATAGTTGTCACAGCTTTCTGTCGACCGACCTGATGTGTTTGTTATACAAGAAAACAAACTATACTGGAAATAAAGTATCATCTTATCTAATCGCAGTTAAGTGTACATCGTCATCATCATCATCTTAGACAGCAATACATCAGCGGTTCACACTGAGTCTTAACTGCCACACAATCCCGGAAAAGAAGAAAGCAAACCCAGTATAAGAAGAGAGAAGGAGAAAAAAGGAGACTGGAAGGGACCTAATGACTAAAAATAGGTATATCTGTATTCAACCATCCAACATCAAATTGCCTACACCTTGTCAACAAACAATCAAGCTGTAAGTGAAAGTAAGGCTTCATTAGCAAGACACTTTTCCCACGGTTTTCATTGCCCCGCGTCATTAAATACACAACAAAATTACGTTACAAACGGTTTGCCCACATGATGGCAGATAATTTCTCTCACTTGAATAACTCAGTACCGGAGCAATGATGTCAATGATGAAGCATACCAGTGGTGCATAACCATGTTGGGTAGCGGATCATAGCGCCAGGAAATACACCATTGGTACGACGAGGTATTATCCGAGGAGAAATTCCATTTACACAATCCCAGCGGTTGTAATTGTTAACGTGTATCGAGTAAAGTGTCACGGTTGTCTAAGAAATTACAGTATGGTTACTGCGTGATGGTTTGAGTAGTTGCTGTCTCCAGAAGGAGGTTATAGTTAGCTCACATATAGTGGAAACAAAATATTAAGCTCTGCTTGTCGGTGTTTGAATTTTTAGTTTCCTAGTTGTTACAGCAATTCTATTGTGCCGCAGCTGAAAGACTGATATATCTACAGTCTAGAGAATGAACCGAGAGTTAATGTGTAACAGCATTCTTATGACGCCACTTTTATTACAGCGGTCGGCTTTCAACTTGATTGAGTAGGTGTGGGCTCATTTATCAAGAATGTTCAATTCAATACTTGAGTTTGCCAATTAAAATTGAAACTCCGCATGCAGTTTTGACGAGAACCATAACTGAATATTGCTTTGTTGTGCGTAAGAAATGAAATAATGGCCATACTCTTGAATGGATATGGGGATGTGGGATATTTCGGTTCGGTCTAATTTAACTGGTCAGCATTAACTTACCATTTAGCACCGTATAATTTTATCGTCAGCAAAAGGTGTCGCAGTTCAATCTCCATATGAAAAACTTTATTGACCCACGCAAAATTGTGACAAATATGACCAATAAACAGCAGCCTAGTAGCTGAGTCTGTTGTGCGAATGCTCTGTTTGGGCTTCCAGTCTCTGGTATGAAACCAATCAAAGACCAGAATTTTCACAACTGCGTGTTTTCTGATAATCAACTCGCCAAACAAACATGTGGCAGTTTGTGTGCCTGGACCTAGGTATCTAGGTGCACAGTTCGATTTGTTCTCAGCAAAATACTTCGGATTCATATGGTTGCTTATGATCAGTTACTTATAAACAGTACTCTTAATTATTTATCTGTTGTTTAAAAATGAAGCTCTAACTGCGCTGCAAAACGTTATCTTCGCTAATTTCAGGTCGAGGAGGAAAAGACAGCCTGGAATGCAGCGGCCAACCGGAAATCACCTTCGAAAAGTCCCTACAAGTTGGACTGTAGAAAACTGATGACGAGATACTTAATTATGCCAATCACTTATAAATAAGGTTTTTTGTAAGCATTTTTGGATTGCAGAAAATTCATCATTATTTTGCTATCTGATTCCTTGTCGCTGATTTTATCTGCTTACACAGACATAAATAAAGTAGTCTACGGCGACAGTCGTTTTTGCTCCAAAAAAGAGGGATACAGTATAGTGTTAAAAACTGTTATACAAACTGAGTGAATGTAGGCTTTTAAGGCCAGGGAACTGGTTGACTATTCATGTTTTTTTTTAACGTAACTCTCCATCGTCAATGCGATTATCGTTCAAGCATGTTAGCCGGAATTCATATGTTCCTGCGTAGAACATTAGTGAGCTACCTCTGGTAGGGCAAAGACCGTGAAATTTGTTTTGATACATATAATTCTGCAGCATGGGACACAATCCAGAAGAGAAAACATGGTTCTTATGTTGCGATAACATGAAAATTGCACTTGAGCTGAGGAAACATATGTCAAACATATGTTTGGGTTCATCGTCAGCGAGTCGACTCGACTGTACAGAATAGCAAAAAGGAACTAAGCTGTCCTAATGGTCAAAATTAAGTGGTCAAAATTTACATGAAATTTGGTCGCGTACTGTCCTGGCTTAGTTCCTATGGCCCAGACCAGTTTTATACTTGGGGTGTTAAGGACGAAGTGTACATCACTCAGAGCTAGATGTGTTTTAGGGACAGGACAAAGTGTTTTGCATACAAAGTGTTGGTTCACATTTGAGCCACTGACAAAATTCATAAATTTACCAAGTTGTTTGGTGTGAATGTTTTTGTGTACGATCCTAATTGCTTTCAACACACTTACTGATTGACTACTCAGAAGAGACTACGATACAACTGCATTTCAGATTACATCTAGGACTTTAGTTCCGATCAAAATTTGAGGGTACACTTTGATCAGGCCAGTCAAATATCCAGTCTATCCGCTGTATTGTTTTCCGCCTAGTATAGGCTTCAGAAGGTTTGCAAACATAAAGCGATATTTCAGACAATTCCAGACATGTGCCATTCGTTTTATCAAACAATTGCGCAGAGTTTAGTAGAGAAAGATAGGCTGACTGGTCGTAGCTGTCCCCACAGTTTCCCAGAAAAATTTGAATTTATTAAGAAATTAATAAACCTTGTGATGACAATCATCAAGTGTGCCTTTCTGATGTCTACTCACAATCTGCGAGTGTGCCGCTATTGGATATGATTAATTTTATTTGTGAACACACTGCCTGATCTGACAGAGATAAAACTTTCAACTAGTCTTCAAAATTTCTTTAAGTTGCCTTGTTAGTGTATGATTCAAACTCTCTGGGGAGCTACTGACGGCTGAGAAAATGAACTTTCTCCTGTGTTCACTCTCGGTTGACATGGTTTTTTCTAAACAATCAACGCCTCCTTCCCTATCTTTAATATGTGAACAATGCTTTTGGTTTTTGTCCAATAAATATTGACTTAAAACTCGCCGTTGAAGTGTCACTTCAAGCACATCATGACAACCAGCTCACCTTTGGACTTAAGACGAAAGACAAACCTGATTCTTTTAGCAAACTGCGTTCCGGAAGATCATGAAGATGAGGTGGATTTTTTACAGAAATGTGAAATTGTCAATATACTTACTTCCACAGATTTGTTTTCCTTAAAGCAATTTTGTCCACTCTCCAATGTCTCACGTCAGAAAAGTGTGCTCAGAGGACATACTGGAGGTCAACTTCCACTTTGTGACTAGTACGTTTCTGGCAACCGGTAACTTGAACAAAATCAGTGGACAACATCTGATCGCCCCATCGGCTAATGATAGCAGTGATGGCGATGGAATGAATCTAGTGTAAATGGCACATTCATTAAACCAAAAAACGGCTTACAAATCATCACTTATCCACCTACACAACTTTCAACATAATTACTATCGCCATCTTCATCATCATCTCCAGGTTTGAGTCACTTCCAAGATCTCGTTGACGTTGACGTCATTTTGCCAACTAGCAAATTCAAACTAACAACGAATGAAACGAAACTGAATAAAATTCATATTATTATCTGATCAAGTTGTTATTGCACAATAAAGTGCAAACCCTCGACTGATTTTTCCTTCCATACTTTTGCGTCACAGATTAACAGATACAACATGCAAACAAGATGAAATTGCATACAATCCGTTGCAACCAATGGTCGGACCATTCAGAACAATTGAGGATTAAACCCTGTGACATACATTGTTATGTAACAGTTAGTCTACACGTGAGTTTGTTTAACGTTCGTGACCAGACAAGAACCAACTGTAGATTAGTTGAACCTAGAACTCATAGCTAACAGATTAATATTGTAAAGATTGTTCTATCTGGGCTCAGAACCCTGTTAAGCCTGTCAATATGAGAGGGGACTGTACGTTATGGAATGACCTTTCAGCTAGCTACTAATCAGTCGTACTCTGCCTACAGTTCATGTTGTGGTTGCGTCAGTTAAGTCCATTTTCCAATATGTCCATGTTAAAAACGAAATCTGTGATGTCCCTTGAACACTAACACTTATTGTTGGTCTTGTGAGATAAACATGGCTTACGTGCTACAGCGAATACTGAGGTGAATCGGTTTAAAACGACTCAGTCACAAAGGTGCTGCACTATAATTTTCTTAACCCTCATTCCAACCCAGTCACACAAATCATTAACTACGCATATCTGATGGTGAGTTGATTTGGAGTGTTTTAGTGTTCGTTGCTGAAATGAATGCAGCCGGGAGCTTAACTGAACATACCTTTCATTTGGTTCCATTCACTTTTTCTTCACACCTATATGCTGTCCAACACAATGTGTAACCTACGAAACTGCGAACTTATAGACTTCGCGATACATTAATCACGTGTAGATAAGCGTTTAACTTGTTTGGGTGGTAAGTGGAGTTTGTTGGTGAACACACCAACGTTTATCTGTGACCCACCTTGACGTCAGTGCGTAATCCTTCCAGATCGTCTGTCAGCATTTGATCTGCTCTCCCAATAAAAGTACCGAATACATTTTCGTTCATTAGTGTTGGTTATAATGAAGGGATATTTCCACCTGAGAGTTTATTCAGGGGGCAACAATAGTACCATTTTCCAACAGACAATTTAATGTAATAGTTATAATAATAAGTATTCTTCTCAACATAAATGATAGTGTCCGTCAGAAAGTTTGACATTGTAAGATGCGATCGTTTTGAACGCCAGTTCATTGTGGCTAATACAGTGCCGGGTATTCTACGACAAAACGATGACTGGTTATCAAGTTCAACAGACGAAATATGGCCTTCTTGTAACCAAGCTGTTTGTGACGTAAACCTGAGTAAAACTTCTGTTTGTTATCAATGAGTGTAAAGCCCAAGAACTTTGATGATCACTGACTCGAAACTCTATAGAAGACCAGTTTTAAACTAGAAAGACTGGCGGTCATAGCTAAACTTCTATGAAAGAAATATCAGTTGGTTAAAATAAATCTGAGATGTATAAGATGGTAGACGTGCTCAAAATCGATTGATGGATAAATCTGAAGGAGAAGGAGACAGCAGTTAGCATACTCAGAATACTAGCGTCGGCATGAACGGCGACAAACGTCATAGAAATCCCTCATAATTACAATAAGGCTTGCTCCTCCAGCACCAGGTCGCACTTTTACAGTAACGCCAGTGGGGTCGTCTAATAAAAGGCAGCACCCAGTCGTAAGGATTTATAATGTAGTTAACAAACAAGATATAAATTAAAGCAGGAATCGTAGTCACCAACTGTCGACAGCACACGTCTTCACATTATCAACAAATTTAGCCATTTCAACAGACACTCCCCCGATACGTATCTGCCCGTTTGTCCAAGGTTATCGCTTTATCGTCAGCATATACGGCCCCGTGTACTCTACCTTGCATGCTGTGACGAAATTTATAATCAATTACCTGTACTATTGTAGCCAAGATTGCCAATCCTTATGTATTCATTGATCGGCTTCACTTGGTGGACTGTGCTCCCAGTATTGATCAAATGCATTTTCTGCGGATGGTTGTATCGATTGAAGCAGAACATCAGCGAGCCGAATGTGAAAACTGTTAGCTACTGCAGTTCAGGCTGTTCATCCATATCGTTTTACGAATGAAACGCGTTCTCTGTCCTTCGTTGCATGTTTTAAAGAATGCTGTAGTGAGATCACCTTCGACGTCCCTAAAATCCTAAACTCCCTGTGACGTGAGAGTTGCCTTCCCAGTACCACCGCGTCAGTTCACATTACCTCGTGAAGGTTAATTTACTACAAACCACTAACATCAAGGTTAGTGTGTTAGCGTAAGTATCGCAGTTTTGCTCATAGCTGTATAAAGAACTTGAGCCATCTCCATCATTGTAGGCTGCATTCACTAGCATAACAGTGTTTTGGCTACTACCGTTGGGAACGCTGCCCAACTAGGCTAACACTTGTTTGAATCGTGAAGGTCAACTGGAACTTCCGTTGACATACGTCCTCCCTGGCGGCTGCTGCGCGGTTGTGCTGAAGGCTCTCTCGCGTCCATTTCCCTAGCGCCCTTATTCGTTACGTTGAAGTCCGCTTGTGTACGGTGAGTAAATGGAATAAATAAAGTTTGTTTGCAGATTCACAGTTTTCTCACTGAGACTTCTGATCCGTGTTAATACGAGGCTGGGGGAAACCTTGGGTGTGTGAACCTCGGAGCTAGCATCACGAAAATGCTAAAATAAGGCAACTAACGACAGGTTCACCAGAATTCTCAATGACGTACTCAACTTGAGCTCTGGGCCTGTAAGTCCCATCTAGGTTACAATATATCTGTGAATACTTTCAACAGGATTGGACTGTGTAATCCAATGTTTTATGTGATTCATAGAGTTTCAATAAGGTGGATTAAGTTGAAGCTGTTGTTCGAAAATGTTCGGCGTGTTATGGCTACAACAGCACAAAGAAGTTTGGCCCGTTGTCATTAGTGAACTCAAAGTGAATTTTACAAAGCGAAGTTTGTCCATACTGAACCCATCACTTATGATAACAGTGACCAACAGGACCTATGCCTTCCAACGATGTTGAAGTTATCAGAATTTAAAATTACGCTGCCACTTGACCATACTGAGGTGACAGCCAGTGTTTGAAAGTAGTCGTGCAGGTAGCTGTCAATAAAGTCTGTAGCTGGTGAAAGCACTGACCAACGGTCATCGGATTTGCCGTTATCCTCACTAAGCCTTGTCGGTACTTTGTATCTGGAACGGAGAGAGTGGAAATAAGTGTAGCAACCGGCAGACTATAGAGGTCGCATGCAGTATTAATTTCCATAAGGCTTAGCATAAACACTGTTAGTATGTTTTAATCCTTACTAACACAACCGTCTTGGAGGATAAAGTTATTTCATCAACGATACTTGGTGGGAATTAATTTCATCGTATTTCTTTAAAATGAGCCCTCCGATTATTTTCCACTGGCAGTCATCCCTGCCTGCATCACCGCTTCCAAGCTGTACGGCACAGTTTTTCATTTTGTTTTAGTACGTTGAAGGGTTTATGTATCCTCTCGTGATTTAGTTAGGGTCTGTTATACTATTGCTGAGACTGTCTTGTTAGCCTGATTACAGTCAGATGTATTGGAAGGTGGCTCCATATTTTACTGTCTTCAACTAAACTGTGTTAATCATCTGTATTCTTACTTCATCTGTCGTTATCACTCTCCTAACTGTTAATCAGTGAGAACCCTACAAAATTTCAAGTGTCAAACCTTGCATATTTTTTCCTCGGTAACCCACACTTCCTACCGACCATCATTTCGTCTCGACCCAACCTTCGTCATTTATGTAGGTTAGCTCAATTGGGTTTCAATGTCCCCTATTACTGCGCGTTGTCTGACTGTTCATTTCGTTGTACAAACTTATTCTTTGTTCAGATTTCAAGCAATTTTTCATTTTCGAAGTATGAATATTGATTTTGTTGTACAATTATTCGATAAATACCATATTACTGACCGTTTTTACGACCGCCTCCTCAGTAACCTTTAAAAGATAAATTTCCGTCTCAGCGGTTGGATATCATAGAAGGCCCTTAATGTCTTGTCATACTGCCGGAAAATAGCTCACACCGAGTTCGATCATACATCTGAACTTAAAATCATCCGGCTTTTTAGAAGCCCTTCAGTCCCACTACTTCACGTGGTGCTTAAACGGTCAGCAGACTGTCACAACCTCACTAGCATCACAGTACTGAAATAGGCGCAATAGCTGTGTAACCGTTTAATCGTGTTATTGATTCATTAGCCGCAGCGTCATGTTGCACCACTTCAATTGAGTCACCTAATTAGGTATTCAGTGACGCGTAAAACAATGTAATCGGCGCCGTTCTTCAACGGTATGTTGTGAACCTGGAAAGACGTTCAGTTTCTTTTCTGTGTGACCACTTCCCAACAAAACCAATCTCATCGCGCCCGGTCGTTACTTGTTTGCTTTCTACTCGGCCATTTTTCACTTTCGACACGTCCTTGGTGGAATTGAGTTCGTGATTCTCACCTGCCAAAAACTGTTAGCTATTATTTCCGCTTATAAGCTTTTCTCCTGCGAAGTTCGACACCCAGACTTCATGTCTTGCTTTTCGCCAGACGTAAGTCAATTTTTTGTAAGCTGATGTTTTGTCACAGGTATCAGCACTGGCTGGTCATAACACAAGCACTTTCAAAGCCATAGCCTGCACGCAATGTTTGCAAATTAATTTCTACGCTTCCTGTCGGCAGACAACTCTGCATCTCAAGGGTCAGCCTTTATTAACATCTGTGGGCATGATCCTCAATGATATTTTTACTGGACATCTGCACTCTGTGCTTTAAACCTGCTTACGATAACGTGCGTTCTGCACGTTATATACTATCGTCCATCCCGGAACTTCGACCGCGGCCATGCACATTTACGACAGATACGTTTGGCCCGAAGTGTGAAGCGAGGTCAAATACCGGGCACGCTAATGCTTGTCTTGCCACCGGGCCCAAATTCGTCATCAAGTACCAATCCGAAATGACCGACATCTTTCTATGCTTCCTAGCCTGTCGCAAGTGCACATCTTCACCATTGGTCCTGTGCTAGTGTCTGACAGTGTTATTGCCATATTATGAGTGATTTTTCCATTCAATGAACCAAATCTGTTCACTCGTCTCACGCTACCACTGAATAGGTTTAACGTATTGGTGCATCGTATGGTCACCCCGTTACTGTGACAACCGACCGTGACCCACCATTCGGAAGTGGTTGCGTCGCGAAGGTTCCGTGTACATTAGGATGACACCGCTCCCGCATCATGACATACCATCCAGTTGCGAATAAAATGGTTGGGTGATTTTGCCGACATCTGAGATCATCGATCATTGTGGTTGACTGTATCTGTCGAACAGAAGTCCTGTCAATGGTACTACTAAGTAACCGCGCGACCTTCGACATCAACCCTAATATCTCCAGCGCCTAGCCCCTTTATGGCCAACAACTACTGCAGTGGAGTTCAGCGATCGTAATATACTACTGATACCGCGGCTATTCAGTAGCAGGCATATTTTTTGACAACCTACAAGCCACAAGAAGACTGCAAGAAGGATCATCAAGGTAAAGCATCACCCATAACGGTCCCTGCTACTCAATGGAA
>LUCH01001975.1:101999-116411 GCA_013368495.1 Paragonimus heterotremus | reverse complement strand
AAACCTTTATTTAGCCTAAAAAAGAGATTTCTGATATAACATCTTTCATGCTGCGTGTCCCACAATGATTGCACAGTATAACAACTAACCGTTCCCATCTGCTCACTGGTGGAGGACATTCTCACTGTCAAAAGAGCTGGATACCTATGGGTCATTTTTCGTTTGGGCGGGATTGATTGGGATATTCGTATGTTCAATAATGAACTGATTTGTGATGGAGTGAATTTGAGGGCGTGCAGACCGCAGTTAAGAGCTAAAGTTTCATCGCTATATGTAGAATCCGTGTCCCCTAATTAACGTCGGATCATCGTGGTTGGGACCAGTCAGGGAATGATTCCGGAGCTCGTATAAGTGCATCTGAGTACTTGCTGGGAAATATCCCAATAATTTAGACAAAAGTCTTTGATGCAGTGATTGTCAAGCTAGTCTATGAGTACATTGCTTCATCATACGCAAAACATCATCCCTCAATGATGGGCATGCTTAAAAATGGTGCCATATAGGACGTGTAACTTGGTGCACTATTTCGCCCTCAAGTCACCCTCATGTACTATCTTTTAGTAGTATGGTGGAATGTGCTACAACACTCAACACTCTATCATAGACAAACTAACTTCATGTATTTGCTTGTCATTTTGTCGATCAGCTCGTCGTCTGTTTTTATCGAACTAGCCAACAGCATTTATTCATGCAGTTGTTCTTTGATATAAATGCATAATGAAATTTGGGTGTCTGTTCTGGAAATGAGCTCTCTTGTAACAACCGGCAGACTTCATGTCACGTGGTTTAAAATAAAAACCACGCAGGCTGGAAAACGTCCAGAATCTTGAGTTTTCATAAATTAATCCGTGTAATATCGGTTTCCAGATGAGTGCTGATTGGTTATATTGCGTTTGCTGACCCATACCTGGGGCTGGATGGTGGAAATTGTTAGATGAATCCAGCAAACTGCAATTACAAAGAGCTGATGCATTTTTGTATGCGAGATACAAGTACTAAAAGACGAACTGGCTATTCTACGTACATATAAAATAAAAGCAGCCTATGAGCATCAACAGCGTACTTTAGCCTTGATAACTGCATAAGCACTATCAATTTTATTGTTTTTACTCAGCGTTAGCTCAACTTAAATTATAAACACTTTCTACTCGTCTTTGCTAATTTATTCAGATCAACAACAAAAACATTGACGATGACAAAACACTTAGCCTATTTGACGAATGACATTGATAACACTCCAAACAATTCCCCAGACATGTTACTGAAACACTACGAAACTTTTATTTCGACTAATATCACATTTATTGAGGATGTTGCAATAAAACATTGTCGTTGAGATCAAGGGTGATCTGGCTGTGAACTCTGTACGATTAGGATGATACTTTTTTTTGTGCATTTCGATCATCAATCAACCGAAATGTACTTTACAGTCACTCATATGGCGTACATCTCACCATACTGATAGTGTCATTTCGTGTGCCTGAACATGCTAGTCAACAATCTGAGTTACAAATTCCATGAGAATCATCAACAACATCATGTGTTTATGCATTTCTAAACCGGTTCAATCTATTGATCGCTCTGGTTACATGTCTGAAGTGAAACTCGTTACAACTACTCTTTAAAACGTACATTCGAACACAACTGGTTCCAGATGAACCACTCAAACCAAGTTGAAGCAGGTCTAGTTGGTTGACTCATCGACCATGCATTGCCAAACTTATATGCACACAAACGAATGTAGGCCCATCTGTTTGTTTGTCCGTCTACATGTCTGAATGTTTGTCTTTAGTTCTGTGCACACAATATAGGTAAGTCGAGTACTCTCCCTGATATTTACGACGCGATACTGTACCACGCAGCTAACACAATGTCACCCATCTACGACTATCTATTTACTGTAACCTTTTCAACACTGGAGAGTGACTAATTGTTGCTTAAATTTGAGTTCGTCACCAAAATCTGATTGAACTTTACATCGCAGTTTTTAATATTTTCATGTACTATGGTACAAAAACACATGCGATCGAAAACATGACTTCCTAACTCACACATAACTGAAGGTTACAGACACCAGACTCTGTAAGGTGCGATGCGGTACGGTCCGTAGTTCCGTCACAATTAAAACGTTTCTTCCTGTTTAATATTCTGTCGGTAACACAGCGACCGAGTATAGATGAACGATTGGGAAATTCAGTGATATGGCTGATCTCTTACTATTTGTTTTCCACCTGACATGAACACCGTGTACCGTTTACATCTCCTGCTAACCTGTGAAAACACATTAAGCCTTATTTGGAGATTATGACCTTCAACTGCATGACCAATGACGCCCAACCTGGTGCGATCATATTAGCGATACAGTATTTTTTAATCGATTCTGAAACATCGAGTTCCCTTGATTCAAATCATGGTGGCATGTTAGAATTTCGTTTGTTCTCATTGGTCACCTACATAAAACCATTGATTATGTGAAAAAGGGATTGGTAACAAGGTTTCGTAAATCTAACTGAAAGTTACGGTGCGATACTGTTGGTGCTGTACCGGGTAATCACCACCTAATACCAGTCCCTCAAGTGGCTGAAAATTATCATGTCGAGTTTATCATGTGTACGAATGCACTGAATCGAGATTGTGAAAGGTTCAAGCTGTGGATAACAACGGACGATTAGTTCAAGTGTTCTGTATCTGCCTATAGTCTACAGTCAACCCGAAAAGCTGATAATCGTATCCGAATGATGGACAGGAATAAACAGAATTGAGCATTTCCAGCTATGACTAACGCGTGTCAACGCTTGGTCAGTCTGAGATATGACAGTCATGACTATATAGTCTGGGTGAATGGCAGTTTGTCAATTTGCAGTGGCCACTCAACCAAAGAACCGACAGACATGATGTAAAGCCATTATCGAAGTCACCAGCAACATGTTGACAATGCGGTGGGTGGAATTTTGTATGGTTCTGTTCCTTCAGGCAGAGATATAAAATAATATATACAGAGAGACCTGTAGCCGTTTCACTCAGTCACTCAGACAATGGCCGTCGCTTTCAATGAACAACAAAAAGAGACGCCATAGGAACAAGAAGCAAAACTGAATTCTGTTTTGATCACCTTTAATCGCAGCTTCTGTGCACGTCGCAAACACTTGCTGGTGAAGAGTAACGACAGCCTGGTACGCCTATAGGTAGACACCATTTCTGACCTAATGCTGATTTCATGACAAACGTGGAACAGTGGCAGTTCGGTATACACGAAAACTGAACAATCAGCTCGGAACGCACCTGGAAGAAAATTAGTACTAAATGATTAGTTAACCGGTGACATTATGCATGGTAAGGTCTATACAAATGGCACGGTCTCTTTTATCTATTATTCGAAACTCAGTTCTCTGTCCCTGGCTGGAATGAACGGCTGGAAATTCTGAATATGCCAGTCGAATAGTTATGTCAGAAAGTAAAGGTTTCAGCTTCGCCAACCGACCAGAAACCAGATCATGTTCGTCAGGATCTGTTGGAATGATAGGAAAACATTTGGTGAGAAGTTTCAAGAAGACCTCGATTGGTGCACCAAAGCGAAAATAGTACTGAGTTTACGCTCGGATACCAAACCTGTTTTTTTAGCTCAAGTGACCTGTTCTACATGCTGTTCCACTAGCCGTGGACGAAGAGTCAGGTAGGCTTCAAAAATCCGGGGTTATCTAGCCAATCACTTACTCTACTTGGATAGCCCCTACTGTCACTTCTAAGAAGGCTAACGGCTGCAGTTATTTGTGTGCAGACCTTTCAACAAGATTAAATACCACACCAGAGAGCCACCAATGTCCACTTCCAAACCCTGAGGACTTGCTAACAACTCTCGGTATTGACAGGTGTTTGGCAGACTCAATTTTGCCGAGGCCTGTCTACAAGTTGAAATCGACGAAGGTTCCAGAAAACTGTTGACCATCAACACCCAGAGGGGATTGTCCCAGTATTGCTGTCTATCTTTTGGAGTGGAATTAGCGCCGGTAATCCTCCAGCAGATCACAGAGGCGATGTTGACTGGCGTTCTAGGAGTGGCGGCATATTTCGATGGCATTATTATGATCGGTATCAATTCTACATATATGTAGGAAAAACAGAACCGTGCCCTTAGTCGAATTCGAGAATTCGGGCTTCATCTTTGTGCCGAAAGTGTAACATGTTTATACAGTTGTTTAAGTGTTTGAAGTATATAACTTACCAGTATGGCCGCCCCCTTGATTTAGTCAATGTTGACGCAATCAATCGAATGCCACATCCAGCTGACGTCTCAACTTTGCAGTTATTCCTAAGACTGATGAGCAGATATCGTACCTTCCCATTCGCAATGCACCACACCCGAGAGCCGCTAAATCACCTTTTGATGTAATGTGGAACCGTTTTGCTGAATACCAAAATACTTTTGATCATGTTAAGGTTATGATCGTCTCGGATCCGTTTATGACTCATTTTGGCACTCCATTAGAGACAATTTGTCTCGGATGCCTCAAATTACGGTATTGACGCAGACAAACCTCACTGACTCCCCGATGATTCTCAAAAAGCAATAGCCTACTCATCTAGAACGCTAACGAAAGCAAAGAAGACTTACAGTCAAATGAAAAAGGAAGCACTAACAGTTACATTCGAGGTAAATAAATTTCACAAAATGCTATATGGACGTTGTTTCATCCTGCTGACCAATCAAAAGGTGCTGCTTGCCATTTTTCGGATCAAAGAAATACGTTCCAATACACACACACAAACAGCAAACCGATTCCAGCGCTGGCTAACTACAGTCCTCGCCTACCACATTACTATCAAGTACCAATCAACAACCAGAATCGGACACGCGCGTGTTTTATCACACTTAATTGCCTCGCGCCCCGCGTAAACCAACGAGGACATTGTGATTGTGACTGCTTCGGTGGATCGCGATGTGAACTGTGTGGCACCAAAAGCAATAGGGAACCTTCAGCGGTCCGGCAGTCGACAAGACGAGATCCAGTTCTGCAGAATCTTTAGCTCTATCTTCGCAACGGATTACCTCAGGATCGCTTTGATAGTGACATGAAACAGTGCTACATTCGAACAGACTGTCCTTCTACTGCCAAATTCTGCATCTTTTTTCGGTGAGCGAGTGATCGTCCCATCTGGTCTCAGAACACGAGTTCTGCAACAATTGCATCGCTGTCATCCCTGCATCACTAGGGTGAAAGCACTGACACGCAGTTTTATGTACTGGCCTCAGGTGGATTACGACCTTGAACAACTTTACAAGGGCTGTGTCGTTTGTGCATTGGCCTCCATATCCCCAGTGAAAGTTGAGTCAATGTTTATTAAGCCGTGGATTCGCATGAACATCAACCAATGAACGGCTAAAACTTCTTGGTGTTTGTCGACGTATACAGCAAATAGCCAGAATTTTGCTTGATGGAAACAAAGTCGACAACTTCGACGGTGCAGAAACTAAGTCAAATATTCAGCCGTTTCGATGTACAGGAGGCAATCGTGTCAGACAACGGAAATCGGTTTACTTCAGGCACATTTGCGAACTTTCGCAAGCGGAATAGCATTAATCACATGCGGTCACCGCCTTATCCTCCACAATCAAGTAGCAAGCTTCAAAACGTCGCAGAGGAGGGACATACGGCCAGCGTTCTCAAAACGTTCCCCCTCAATTACCGCACAACTCGATGTGTTTCGGAAGGGGAATCTCTAGCCGAGGCTCTGATGGGGCGCAGACCACTAACAAAAAAAATGATCTATTTGTTCACTAAATGTCATCCGCACCTAGCAGGAATTTTCCGATGGAACCGCAATTTTGTAGAAGGCAATAGGGTGAACACTGTTACTTTGAGTTTAGCAGGCCGGTAATTGCCAGGGACTATCGTGGAATAAAGATTGCATGCACAACCCGGCGAATTCGAAGCTTTCGAGGGACAGTGTTGTATAAAGATCAAGTTGGCTGTCATAACTAAATACAAAATGCAAATCGGTTCAGACCGTTTGCGGAACAAACGTGCCATTTGGAAAATCAGATTGTCGTTGGAATGCCTACTAGATCAAGCCAAGGGTTAAGAGACACGCAAAGTTAAGGTTCCAGATAGGCGGACAAACGCTTCCAGCAGTCGTTCGATCACGACGTACAAGTTGGTCGTCCTTCATGTTTTTCAGATCAACGTGTTCATACGAGAGGTGTTAGGATGCGCATCCCCAAACGAAGTAGGCAAGAAAAATTGCGCGACATTGATTTTCCAGTTTTTGATGTGAAGCTGGAATATTTTAGCACATATTGCCCGAGGCAGATTTAACGTTTAATGAGTGGATGCGTTTTCTTCCAATTTACCAATCAGACTGAAGCCGTGTGATCTGGCTGCTGCAGGTTTCGATTTTCATTTGCTTGCTGACAAACTCACAATGTGACTCGTTTACACATTACGTGTTCCACATATGATAGTCTTACCTGATTCGCCCCCTCTTGACCACTGTGTATAGTAACTGTTTACCATATACATCAGAGCCCCCTGTAATCTAGTTTCTGACTGGTTTATAATATTCGGTGATGCTTCTATCTTCGCCTTCTCGAGCTGGGATTCAACTAGTACGATTGAGAGCTTAAAAGTAAAGACAACGCAACAGGCGATAATCACCATCTCGCTGGGTAAATTTGTTGGAAAAAGAGCGGCCATTACAAGCAACAGAGTGAAGTTTCATAGCGCTGTATGTGTCCTGCTCTGAACAAGGATTTCTGAGATATTCTCAAGGTAATATTCGGTCTGTACACCCACCATCTGAGGGTAAAAATGGATGGCAACCGTAGGCTACCCTCCACACATAGGTGAATATCATCTTTGGGATTTAGCGAGAAGATTTCTTTAGTCTACTGTGTTGTCCGGCTAGTATAACTCGATTGACCGTCAATAACCTAACTCAACAGTAATTAAAGATCTGATACCGATACAGTGGCTCATCCAACCCGTTCAAACGTGGGTGGTGCTTAGCGAAAATAACGAGCCAGTGGGAGTTTTGGAGAATAAAGGTCTAGCGTTGGCCTATCGACATCTCAAAGTGACACACTTTATTTGGAAACAGAAAGAAGTGCCTGGGAAAACGAAATCTCAGTTGGAATGCACATGTTCAGGCAAATTATGGAAAATCGGGTGTCAGTGTGTTGACAGTAAGGATTATTTGTGTTCCGGCTGCTGCACTAGCACGACCGTGTTTGTTGTTTCATAAACTGAAAAGTGTTGCACTAGGCACAATCAGCCTCTCTCTGTGTACATCAATTAGACGCTCGCTTCAGTGGACTGCGATGATCTGTTTAAGGTGCCAAGTTGGGTTAGTCGTTCGAATGCTTACCTATTTCTACGTAGATACGAAGTCGAAGGTCTAGTCGACTGTATCCATCTTCGAAGATGAAGTAAAAAAACCAACAGCCTACCATACGACATCAGTGACAAAGATAGTTTGTTAGATTGCTGCAGACAGAACACGCGAAGTTATGACAGACATGTACAGTTCGAATGCATGCAGTAGGATAATTGAAAAATGACACCTGAATATTCGTTCGACTGTTGCATATGCAGTGCCGAATCATTTGATTTATTTGACCGCTCTTTCATTAGCCGTGACTGACCTTGACAACCTATCTACCTTCTATGCTATTCACTTCACGGTAGTCCTAATATGGCAGTCCAAACCACCTACTACTCATGTGTATTCACAAATTTTTCGGTAATTATAAAACAGGACTGTGTCTTTATATCCTGTCAACACGATCAGGCAAACTGAGAACTGCTCACAAATAAATTTACGGTAGCGTTTGGATACGGCAAGTCACTTTTGCGTGAAGTTACTGGTGCAGGGATTAGCAGAGTCGTTTAACAAGGACATGAGTCAGAGTTCAAGGCTCCAGTAGTGACAATGATGTATAGTTTACTTGAGTATTAACAGGAACACCAACAGAGTCTAGTGGAAAGATGTGGCTTACAAATCTGTCGGAATGCAGAGGCTGCACACGGTTGTATGTGGTTTTCAATTTGTGACTAAAAAGTTGAAAATTAATTTGAATTTCTTGGAAATTAAAACACCAGAACTGCCGATTAAACGCAATGTAGTTCTAGATCGTGTTTGGATTACGCAGTTACAGTATTGTCTAGTGAAATTGTTAGCTTTAAAAGTTTTATGCAGCTCTCCATTTGAACATTTCGAAGTTGAAATTTTGAGGGAAAACTTGACAACTCTACCCAGTCACCGTTCTAAAATGGGAATAAATCTGAGATCCAGTAAGAAACATATTTAACTTTAGAACTAGAATTGTTAAAAAATTTAAGAATGACTTGTTTGCATACTGTATCTATATTCTTTTAACAGGATCTGACAATCTGAACACTGCTAGGGAAAGACGTTTCGTAACTGCATTGAGTGGGCAGAGCTACAAACACGGACGAAGATGCGCACTACGAAATAGTTCCTATATGACAGCAACTCTAGACGGTTGTACGTCCTGTCGATAGCAGAAAAACCAATGAATGGAAAGGCTATGGTCATCCTAAGGTGGTGCTTGAAATCGAGAAATTCAGATCTTCAAAACCAGCACAGCAAACAAACGTAACCTATTATTGTACATCAATCAGAGTACTTAATTTTTATGGTTTGCATCACTGTTACGATATCAGATAAAATGAGTAGTGATTATACTTAGTTGACCTGAAGCGTTTTGGTTACAAATTGAGTCAATGCTCTCACAAGATCAGGTAACAAACATGATGCTGCTGGTACAGCAACATTTTACTAGACCGTGAAGCAGATGGCAGATCATAGGAATCACAAGGCCCAGACAAAACATTTCTGGTACCACAAACGTAGGCTATGCAAGCAGATTCCTATCTTTACACCAACTGTCATAATTCGACACCTCGCAGTTTTTATTGATTAGGATTGACTCAGAATCTAGGGCGGAATAAAGTGGTTAAGTTGATCGTATGAGTTCAGTCAGTAAGGTGTACTGCAGCTAAAGTGAAATCGGAGTGAAAATATATTCACTTCACCGCTCATCAAAACCCTGACACATAAGAAGATATAACAGGGGCCGACGCAAACGTTGCGTTAAAGATACTCCATTAGGATTGGACTAACAGTCTCAATGTTACACCTTCCGTTATTCCCTAATTTTTTTGTTTCATATTGCACCAATTGACTTACAGTTTGCGACTTTATATGTCCCAGTACGATCATCTAGTGACAGACTGTGATTTCTTCAATATTGTTGTACATGCATAAATTCGGTTTCATGTCTCATGAATGAAGTCTGCTTAATGCAACCAGGACGAGGTCTTCTCTTTATTACTTACGTGAGAAGTTTCAATTCGAGTACGACTTCTCAGGTTATTCGAAGTCCCTAGTTCTGAGTATTATACCAAATATGATACGCTTCCAGAAACAGTAGCTGTATGTTCTCCAATTTTGAAAGCCACGATATTACTTCTCCCTGTCTCTGTATCACATCAAGACGTCTCAAGAGACTTATCTGGCGTTGTGATATATCTTCAAAGTTGTACAATTTAAGTGGACCAGGCTACTGCAGTGGAGCTTATATGGAAGGTGACCACGTCGCACACTAACCTCAACACTGTGCGAGAGGTTGCACATAAAACAGTCCCAACGGAGTTAGGTGGACGAACACTCACTGTGAACAACTGAAGTATGGATGTGATCGTCATCCTAGGCCTGTGTGTGCGATCTGGGCCATATTTCTTCAATTCATCGTCTGGTGTATTAGGGCTACCGTGGGCCCGCTGAGGTTTGCTGTACCGGCTCATTTAGGACATCCGTTAGCTTGGACGTTTCAAGAGATATAGTGCTGTATTGGGAAACACCTGTTCGGGCAACCTAAACTGACGTAGTCAAGGAAGAGTAATAGTGGAACAGCTTGAAGTGAAAAATATATGGACCACTTGCAAACGTTGTAAGTAAAACCGATGCCGTTAACAACGGTTTTCCAACTCCTGTGCAACATTGTGTCTAAGATTAAAAACCAAAGTACCTGTTTCTGTAGATTCTTTCATCGTATACTCATTTATTTGTTTCTGTAGCTACCACGGTTAAACGAATGTGATCGCTCGCTCAAGCTTGGGACATATGAACATGTATGTCGTCTAGTGGTCTTTTTTTCCTGCACCTAGGCGATTGCACGAACTACAAACTATAACCGATTAATGGTCATTCCTTATTTGTATTAGCTGCCTTGTTCATCGGATAATCATCCGAGCATGGAAAGTAAGAAAGTCGGATAACGACTGGTCCTGCCTGATCAGACAGAAATTTCGGCCAGTCGACCAGTCGCATTAGTCTAATAAACGGACAGCTAATAAATCCCGAATGAACTTATCGGCTTTTCAAGTTAGGTGATTAACATGGCTTGTTTGCTATGCTGTATTGTAATGACTACTAAGCTGATTTTCAGTTAAGTGAGATCTTCCAACATTCATGAGTAATCTGAATATATCTAGTGGTTTGTGCATAACGTTTCATATTCAATAAAGTCTAAATCTTTCAATTTCATATGCACTACTCTGTTCGACAACCGTTTACACAAAGGATTTACCAAATCATGCTAAACCCTCCTTGTAACTGCAGTGTATATCTTTTATATCTTTTATCGTAAAAAATGGATTACGGGAACGACAAATGCAAACAAGGGTCAGATTGTAAACTAGCGAACAGTATATCCGTTGATTCAAATTCCAGTTGATTGCTCTACACCGTTTCATGTGGGATAGTTTATGTTGCACATACTGCGGATGATTTCAAGTGGACGTCTTCGGTGAATAGATGATTCAGACGTTTTCAGATATGTCTGATGTAGGCACCAAGAGTAGACCGACTTTGACTATCGCTCTTAGCCAACGTTCGAATGCATAGAAGGTTCATCCAGCTCTAGAAGTAACTGGCGTCTACTGTACATACCTTCGAGCTTCAAACCGAGTGTGCAGCCAGCGAATCATATGGATGAAACGTTAGGTTCAGGTAAGACTGCTTATGAAGGAAAAACCTATATTCGTGCCTTCTGTATTGAGGATAGCTACCGGTCGGTTCGTACTAGTACTCACTGAAAGCCATGTTTAAGTCACATGACATTCCTCCTGGTACTTCAACAAAAAGAAACGGCAAATCTTGTCCCTGGTCCCTATCGAATATCAGCCTCAAACATGAGCCTGGCACTAGTGTCAGTAGGTGAACCATCATATACCTTGTACCAAAACATCCTGTTTGTTAATATTCTACTCTTTGCTTGCTTGCTTCAAATTTCACTCCATTTAATATCAAATGGTAGTTGTATTTTCAAACGCCGTTTGCATTCGCTCAGTCTCACAGACACACACATGTATAAATGTACACTGATGTGTAGGTATCTGTTTGTGTACCATGAAAATAGAACATCACGTCTCTGACATCTACGGACTTCCGATCATCAAGGTTGAAACCTGAGTTGAATGCAAGAATACTCACTAATTAAGTGTTTGACCTATTTCAACGATTATTAATCGCGCACACTTGCTACATGACCGGAAACAGCAATGATCACACGAAAAGAACAATTTCTATTATTGAAGTGATATGTTGTTTGAAGAATTTTCATGTACCAGTTTCTGCACGCCTTCAAACCAGCTTGACCCTACGACAATAGTTATATTGAACAAGCGCAAAATTATGTTCTCTCTGCCAGTTTAATTGAATCGGTAACTAAAAGCAAAACTGTTGCATTGTCCACCCCGAGTCTCTTTCGACAGCACAACATTGGACGTGACGTAAGCGCGAGATTTACTAAGCATGCTAAAGACGATTCAAGTACCAGCTTCAAATGAGCCGCTAGCTACCGGCATTTGTGGAAATCGAATGCACCATGTATGATTCGGCGATGTCTGAAGTAGAAAGCAGTCTGCAAACAGTGTGCTAGGAGATGTAAAAAAGCAGTCCCAGTATATCACAATTTGGACGTTAGTAGAACGAACCACCTAGGTAGTCAGTTCAGGGGTGAAAAACCCGATTTGTGGTAAAATAGAGGGGAGACGTGAGAAGGTGCTTGAATACCGAACGATTCTCAACCCAAACCGTGAACGTCGGAAACCAAGTTAAGTCCATGCGAAACGAAAATTTATGTTTGAGCTGATCACTTCGTATAATTGGTTCACCAAGCAAGTGCCATCATAATAGTAGCCACGTCTACGATAGTGAATTAATTATTTTAAACACAGTAACTGATTTTTCCTTTCTAAACTGTATATAACCGACATCAGCTTATCACCAGAACAGCAACATAATCAAGACCTCTGTTGCTCTCCACGAGTCGTAACAGTCACTCAGTTGATGAGTCAAGTAATTCGCCTGGAGTTGTACTGATGTATTCTGAATTTGCCGCGTGACAACAGTTTCGGTTGTGACCTACTCGCGCGCACCAGCACATTCGGTACAAAACTGATGCTATTAGAATGCAAGATGAAAGTTCGTCACTCACTTCTCCGGATATGCAATATTTCATAATGAAAGCAAAGCAAAATTCCCTTCTACCTTTGTAAAATAAATTGTTCTTGGCTTGTCAAAGCAAATTTAGAGACGATTTTATGGTCCTGAAACGAAGACTGCGAAAATCAGGCAAGTTTAAAATTTAATTTACAACGACTCTGAAGAACCCTCCGGTTTTTTCAAATCGAAATCACTCATCTCCAAGCCGAAAAAGTGGTTGTTGACAACTAGATGTAAAATAGCTCATGAAAATTGGGAAATTTTGACACCCGAACATTTTCCCAATTTGAAGTGACTTTCTCGCGTTGATTTGTATTCGTTTTTAATGCAAGCCGTTTCTGTAAACAAACAGTTTCAGGAGTTAAGTAGGTTAAGTTCGACTGTGAAAAGAGTCTGTCTGGTGAGCACTTGAACTTTATGTCGACTTTGAAATCCTTGTTCAATGATTATTTTAACGTCCAAAGCTCTGTTAACCTCCCCATATTCACAGTTCATAAACTAAAACTGAATGTTTCTGCTTTAAAACTCGAGCGCAGAGCCCATAAACAAATATATGGCCCCTGTTTTCCTTGATATGGCAGTCACCAATAGGACTGCGGCGCTGTTAACCGCATAGATAGAAGAGGCTGTAGTAAAGGTGGAAAAATCTCTTAGGGGGAGAACCAAAAACCGAAGAGCCTTGTTGGATTCACCTCCAGTGCCCTAAAAGGTCTTCCTTTACTCTGCACCATTGGGCAATTCTCACGGTGATCTAACAACTCCTGTGGCGTTGCGCTTCCAGTTGATGAGTGGCAAAATTTGATGGCTTAAAATGTATACCTACCTTTTCAAAATACCAAAACTATTTGAACCACAGACATCACAAATTACAATGTAAAGTAGGCTAAGATAGAAAGCGTGAACACTAGTCAGCACCCCAACGCCATATCATTCTAGGCAGATTTCTTTCCTGTTTGTTCAACTTATTACAGACGGGAGTCACCTAGTGAAAAGTATGGTCAGGAAACTACCAATTGTGCGCAGTCGTCACTCATTGCTGGCTTTTGATATTTCCGATCACTGGTTGCAACGCCCATTAGAAAAGACTGCAGTCCGAAACTTCAGTCGGCCTGATGTTATCGGTCTGAAAGCTATCCCGGTTCATTTTTTGGACTAGGTTTCTGTTAATCAGAACTACTATAAATGTAAATCAGAAGGCCGGCGGTTTATTCGTGTCGCACAAATTGCACGCCTCTTCTTCTTACTCACCTTTTTTATGAAGTATACGCTGTTGTTTGACAACTGTTCTCATCTATTCGCGAAATAAACTTACAGGCAATTCAATCGATTTAAATGTTTCCGCACTGTTCAAACTACGCATAGGTAGAAACGCTGTGAACACACTAATGACGCGCAAGAAAAGGTTTCATTAGGAACTCGCACACATAAGATTTTCTTAGTGAAGCATATACATCAGTTTTCTGTGTGGTTATTCGACGCGGAGACCTCATCCGACTCACAAATGGTTGCTAAGTTACTCGAGGAATACTATGTGGCCGCCTACAATGTGGCATTCTGAATTGGTTCCTTATTTTGGCACCTAGTCCCCAATCTTTGCTTCTTTGTACTAGACTTGCAGGATCTCGTATTCATGCTTAATTCATATGGAACTGTGGGCCAAGACAACAACCATCCTAGACTCATTAAACAAACATATGCTGTTCTGAAAAAACCCATTCATAGACTACGGACACTTCAGACTAGCATCCTCCAAAATGCACGGAAATAAGCCACTCGCACATCTATCTTTATGTCAGTTGATGAGCACTGCCCTGATAGCTGTGGCAGGACCAGTCATACTAGTGTTGTGATCCAAGAACGCGGATGGCACAAGGGTTATTTATT
>LUCH01001975.1:67748-87097 GCA_013368495.1 Paragonimus heterotremus | reverse complement strand
CTGTTTCTCATTCACCCGTGATCATCTCTTTTCGCGGTATTATATTTCTCTCTTCAAGGAACGCTACTCTTCGACTGGGGATGCCCTCCTACGCAGTCACGGATTAATGTCTACTGACTGTTCTAGGTTCCCTAAAAACGTACGACACATTTATGCGGGGAACTTGGACTTAACTGTTGCCACCTCTCTGACAGTTGTCTCACTATGAAGGGCATTTCTCTGTCCCGATGCTTGAGCTTTGACTGTGATAGCGCTTCTCTGCCCTGAAGAGCTTTTGATTTTGTCCGAGTGACCGCTAATCTATTTTCTTTTTAGTATTTTTCGCGTATTTTAGAAAAAACTTCTAAACCCCTTTGGTTTACACAACACAAATAATTCTTCGTTTGATGGCTGGCCGATTAACGCTTGCTATTCTTGTGAGAGGATTTGTTCACTGTTCAATGTTGCTAACTCTGTAACGTCTCACAGTTGACAGACAGCTTGTTTTCACATTCACTGTTCTACATATCTGTTGCTTAATTTTGATGTCACCGTTTGTTCTTCTCTTGAACGAAGCTGTGTATATTGTTCTTCAAAATAAACGATATAGAAGACCGTCAGTTGTAGATAAAGTAACACGTAGTTTTATAGATGACAGTGTGTAAACTACCTGGTTAAGGGACGTAAGACGAACAGGTGCCTGTCGCTTAGTGTTCTTCTGGTGCTTGAGTCACGGAGGGTTCAACTGTCATATTGCCAATGACAGTTAGGTAAGTAAGGTTCACTTAGGTGGACACAAATCTATGACTTGCTGTTACTTGTGAACTGCTAACTCGTAACCTACGATCATCACAACTTTCCTCCATCAATATAGTCTCGTCTGATCGAATTGCCATTCGAACAAATCTTAGGGTTGAGTTGGAAGATTCCAGGTTGGGTTCCACAGCTGTTTCACCCGCAGGTCCGGTTGGATAGCTGCCATTTTGTAATTCGCTTATCGTGCTGTTATTCGGTATGGCCCTGAAGAAGAACTGGGTCGGATGCCGTCGGTGTGCGGTGGCATCGTTGAAATCCATTTTCATCGACCGCTGACTGGCCGAGTTGCCAGGTGATAGTAGCGCAAGCGGACGAAGATCGTTGCCTTAGAAGCAGGTAACGTTACTGGATTCAGTGAAGCCCAGAGATGACTTCAGACACTGGAACCTGAACGACCTGACTGGATTCTCCTTGGTAATCGTAGAAGTAATAGTAGCAATATTAGCAGTTTTTTTCACAGTTGGAGCCGTAACAGCAGCAGTGGCAGCCTCCGGCCTCCCGGATAATTCTAACGAGTACTGATCCGAGGTCTTATGGCTCCTCCGCACATTGATGAATGACCATCACGTAAACTTCTGCCTCCGAACTGGTTCTTGGTTGACTCGATTACTGGAGAAATAACTCGCATCTCGAAGAACATAGAAAACAAAGCTCCGTGATTAGACAACCTGTTGCCCAAACATATGAAGCGCATGAAAGCTGATACCCTGACCAGATGTTTCAACCTCTTATAGTTAGGATGAGCGATCGCACTATACTACCCACACTACTATTATGCAGTAGTAAGGCATCAGCATGTATTTGGATGTTGAATTAGCCGGGAAGAAAATACAAGACGGAACCTCGAGTTCAGTGTGGCATGAAACGGCTTTTTTATAAAGAAAACAACTGGACATTGACAACTGTTGCCACTTTGGCTCCCCGGGATCAATGTTGTAAGCAAATGAGTGCGCTCGTTTGTTGTTGTGTTGAAGCATATACTCTGTGTGATGATTTTCCGAACAAACATTATGTGAACCACCCTAACTCTTGGCTTCCAAAACTAGATGTTCGATTTCATTCTGAACTCGCAAGGTCCCATTTGGTTGTCGCTGTTATTCATCATAACAGTGGATGGGTTTCTGGCTATGTTTCGACCGGAGTTCGACTAACAGTTCCACTATACACTAGCCAGCGGTTTCGCGTAGGCCGACAATGTGATCCTGTCGGCTGAGAATCCGATGTGTTTCTCCAAAAAGCTGCCAGATGCCGCTAGTGTTGTGATCCAAGAACGCGGATGGCACAAGGGTTATCTTTTCTAAAAAGCAATACACTGGTTAAGCATGTAAACCAAACCTGTCACAAAACCACTCATTTGCACGCAGCATTCGGTCTCAGACAGTCTCGGCTACCACAGATGTCAGTGCTCAGTTCCATTGATTAGGAGGGACCGTTATGGGTGATGCTGCACTTTGGTGATCCTTCCTGCAGTCTTCTTGTGGCTTGTACGTTGTCAAAAAATATGCCCTGCACCTGCTACTGAATAGCCGCGGTATCAGTAGTATACTATGATCGCTGAACTTCACTGCACTAGTACTTTGGAGATATCTGGACTGGAAATCAATAAACTGAAAACTAAACACATAATCACCTGTGGTGATCATAAACACAACACGACAGCTGCTGCTGAGGATGATAATGATGATGCGTGTATTCATTTCTGCCCGGATGTTATCCACTCACTAAGCACCTCTGACATGGTAACCTACTATGGTATCCTGTTTATCTGGAAAAGTAGAGGATTCACCAGTCACCGACTGCAAGTTCGTACGATGCTGGATGAAATCATGAAAGAGCCCCTTAATCCGAATCAGCGTCTTCACATCCAGAGACAGCTTCTGATTCCTCAAATGAATAACCCGCTAGTTTTGAACGGAGTCCACCCAAACACGCTCAAAGATATGCACTGTATAGTCCGCCAATTTGATCAAAATTGGCTTCGCCTTCCAAAAACACACCAATCAGCTACAATCACATCTCAGTCGGCTTTGACGGTCTGAGCATTCCGAGTTTGTCCATTCCTATTCCTATCTCGTGCAAATCACTAGTGGAGAGGTTGCACTCCAGTCAATGTTCTGCTCAGAGGAACGTGATCAAAAATGATTCGTTTGGTCTTAGCATTAGGAACGTGAACATCCCGGCACGGGTTCAGGGGGTGATAGTGATGAACAAGGAGGAAGCCCACGCAACATGAATGGATAAGTTTTATCATATGCTGGATAATTGTGATCTTCAGGAAGGGTCTCATTGTATATTGTCCAGTCGTTGGCTGTTGAGTTCAAACAGCAGTTTCTCCAGAATCTCTATTCGTGCCATCCAGCTCTGACGTGGTCTTTCGCAGACTAAGTTTCGAGATTCACTAGGTGTCCGAACTGATCACTCCGTTCTCTGTTGTGGCAACTACGGTCAACCAGAAAGCCTTGCTCATATTCTTCAGCCGCGCTGGACCGTCTATGATATGCGTTGTGCTCGGCACAACCGCGTGGCCAAAGACTTGGCGAGAGTGTTGTGCAGTCTAGACTGCACAGTCCTCGAGGAAATGCTAGTATCAACGGCGAGCTCGTTTATCGAACCCGACGTTATCGTGGCTCGTGACGATACTTCTGTGATACTGAAGGTGAATTTAGTGGATGACTACCGAGGCCAATTCGCTTGGATGGATGAAGTTGTGAAGTATGAGACTGACTCTGATAATGCTGTCATTCAGTCGGCTCTCCACACCATGAGCTGTGACATGGACTCTATTTCTCATTCACCTGTGATCGTCACTTTTCATGGTATCGTGTAGACCTCTTTTTGTCATGCGGTTCTTTGACTTGAAGTGCCCCCATACGCAGTCACTGATTTATCCCTGAAAATTCGTGACACATTTATACGGGGAACATAATGTTGACTGTTGCTACCGACTGACGTTAATTTCACTGTGAAGGGCAATTCTCCGTCCAGACGAGTGAACACTGACAGTGATAGCACCCGTGTGCCCCAGAGAGCTTTTGGTTTTGTGAGACTACTTTTGTTATTTTTGTCCTCTCTGTTTGTTAGCATATCACACCAGTAACTTTTACTTGATGACTCGAATTATGAACGTTTGATGCTCTCGTGGAAGGACTTGTCAATAGTTCACTGTCGTTTTAAATTTCCCTGTTTTTTAAATTTTCCTTGTTCTAGTTTTGGTGTCGCCCCTTGCACTTTGTTCGAATGAAGTAAACGGAAAAAAGTAGTAGTAGTAACACCACTGAACACATCGTCCTGATGACAGGGTGAAACATACAACGTCTCACCAAGACTCGGTCTCCTTCTTTCTCCAGCTTTGTAGTCCAGCCTCTCATCACGTTAGAATTGGCGTGGTGTTAACGAATCAACTTCCGAAGTTATGCGTTGTTGAAAAATACATCACTTTTTGCGTGCTGTTTAATACGGACGAATATAGTGTCCACATTGCATTCAAACTGAAAATGGATTTTTAGAAGGAATCAGGAACTGCACAGGAAACTTGATCAGTTCCTCCGATTGCACAGACAAGGTCGTCTCGTCGACTAGCACGACAGAGTGACCGGTTACATCTTGGATCTGTTTGATGGTTGGTTTCAACACGGTATTCGGGTATATGATGTCGATTACACCTTTTGGTATAATGGCTTCACTGTTTCCAATGTCCGCGATGGAGGTATGTTGAGCTCTGGAACCAAATGTTAACCACTTTCGCAGGAATTGACTATTTGTTTGGGTATTTAGCAGTGTGTAAATGGAGCTAGTGGCATAATTATGAGCCGTCTGCTCTGTTTTTGAGAAATGACACTTGGGTTTTCGACCGGTCTTGCGGATGTGGCCTGCCTTTCTGCAAGCGCGGCAGATGGCAATGTGAAAACTGCAAGTGGGCGGAAGATGAAAGTCGCCGCAGGGCAGACACCGATTAACAATCTCTGGATTCATTGCTTGCTTGAACTGCTGAAGCATTCGGCGTGAAACGGACTGGTCGGATTGGATGATCACTTTTAAAACAGTACCGTCGACTCTTCAGAGGATACTGCGTCAAGATCGTCAGGTTGCTCGCACATTTTGTGATCCTCCGAAAAATCAGCTCTTTCCGACCAAGCATCTTCCTATGAAGAGCGTTACTGTTGATCCCCGCAATTAAACATTCACACAATTGTTCATCCAACCAATCCCCAAAGCTGTATCTGGTCGCTTGTTTGCTCAGCTGCACAATAAACTCTAGGTATTGCTTTATTTGTCCTTAGACCAAAGAATTGAACTTGGGTCTCTCTGTGACCTGGAAGTCAACAGAAAGGATGCGATTTAACAAAATCTTCTTCAGATTGTCAACAGGAAGCTTCCGGGAAGATCAGATCCTTCAGCAAGGAGTAAATGTCACACCCGCCAACACTGAAAAATAGGGCTGACTAATCCCGCTTACCGTTCTTCCGCATGCCACATCATGGCTTGAAACGCTCCACCCATTTTTCAATTCCGGGTGCATTATCTTGTAAGTTCAAGTGTTCAATCGCAAGAATCTCCATGATACAATATCAATTCATATTACTCAAAATCAAGGACCTCGACTGGCCCTCGAAATCGCACTTGAATTGACACCTCCTGTGTGAGTCATAAGAAGACCCTTGACTAATTGCAGAAAGCGGTTGTTATTCGTGAGACAAGAGTCCGAGTTTATAGATGTATATCAGTATTAAAGAAATCACACTCTGTCTTTGGCCGATCTCAGTGGCGCATGCCAAGCCATTAATTGTAGGCCGATTGGTGCAAAAGAGAACAAAGAACTTGGTGAATAACGGAAAATGTAATATTGAGGCGGTTCATCCAATCCTGATGTGGTATCACAACGTGATGTTTGAGTTGGTCCCTTGTTAGATCTTCTGTTGTGTCGGGGTTTGTTCAAGCGTTGGATTGAGTAGATTTCCATCACAATAAATTTGTCTTTATGTTTTACGTCAGTTACCTGTCCACTTGTGATTAAAATGCACGGTCAACAGTTTTGCGCTTTCGAAAATAGTGAGCAAAACAGCTCAACTGGACTGTTATGATTTACGATTCGTCTTAAAGTTTCACAAAATAACGGAATCTTGTCTCTGTCAAGGTGTGGACCATTTTGAGCTAGTTTTCATACCAGCTGAAACATTATTTGATAAGCTCCTGGTTGCTATTGTTCATTTTTAAACATATGGATTTTCTTGAAGGTTATACGCGACTCAGTTTCTTTTTTTTTCATGGGTTAGTTTTTAAGTCCGGACGTGACTTTTAACACAAGGATAAAACTTCTTTCATGATTTGTCCACCACTGTGTTGTATTTCTCATGCTCTATTCGGAGTTGTGTGAATCTTTCTCCGGTGCGCGTTAAATGAAGAATGATTTCAATTCAGGATTCGTTTTTACACTGAGACTTTTTTCTGATTCCTTTGTAAACTACAGTTTGTCAGTCATCTGAGTAATTTTATTGGCAACAGTTAGAGATATATCTTACAAGGTCATTGTTCAGTTTAGTTGCGTCTACTCAATATTCGTGAGATCCTGTCGATCGGCGCGTTCATACAACATATTATTGTAACCTCATGGATGATCCATTCAGTAACGATTGAACCTTTGTATGAATACACTATGTATTATATAAGGCTTTCACATTTAGTCACTATTTTCAGCATCTTTATCTCTTGCTTCAGTTAATTCTCAATCTCGACAACGTTTGTCATGCTTTGTCACAACTGGACTGTCACGTCCGGTAGTTCAATGTTTTGGATAATCATCAAGAGAATTTAGGGCCTCACGAACAATTGGACGATCAACCTTCTCTGCTTGACAAGTTTCCGAACGAAGTCCGGTCATTCAACCAAAAATTATGTAGTAAGCAGAGTAGCAAGCATGATCAGCAAAATACTATTGAATCCCACTTGCCTCAATGCCTTCAGACCTGCTGGATAATCGAACTGATACGCCTCAACTGAAGACCAACGCATCCAATTAACAAACAGTAACATTAAATGAACTATGCACATAATTAGGGATCGCAAACTGGAACCTCAGCATGACTGTCATAGAGAGAGCAAACCTAGGAACTCCATGTCATGGGTATGAATGTAACTTGTACCACCCTCCAGTAACCATTAAAGTAATACTAGCGATTGTTCCTCTTATGGCGTTACCGGTTACAATTCTTCAATTTCTGTCTTAAATCTTGCAACTACTAGCCTGCTCGCAGAAGGACGGGTTCATCAGACAAGGAAACCGATCATTTTATGCTTAGAGTTCGTGTCTTTCGCAACATTGTCGAGTAACGACCAAAATAATTTCACTTTGCGAGGGACTATCGAAAACACCTACGAAAAACGATTACCTGCCACTTAACGATCGAGAACACAGCGCGACATTTTCTTGATGATCAGAAAACAGCCGTCTCCTACGTCCATTATTTTAAGCAACCACTTACGGTCAGGTCAGAAATATGCTAAATCTTATTTTGCAGACTGTGGGTTTTCTCGAAAAGAGGTGTTCATCAGAAGAAATTTCTATCCCTTCTGTTGTACACACTGGCTCTGAATGAACTTCTTTTATCCTGTTTTAATTTTAACTGTACTCTAAACAAATCTGGCAATCAACTGGTCTGTCTGACAAATGGGGATGATATCACACTCTTTACTTCATCAACAGCCATGCTGGTTGTCAACTTGAAGTATCTGCTGGATAGGTTTTCTCGAAATTGGTTTCATCCTGCACCGTTCGACGACCCAGTGCATCCACGCAGAAGCGAGTAAAAAAAAGTAACACCGTGCTTGAGGGCTGACGCCGTGAACTAAGTGGAGCCGACACATTAACGGCTTCCTCTACAGCAACATCCAATGTTCGGGGTATACTGCTCAGGTGGATGTGAGTCATCTCAACAACTGCGGCTGCTGATTTATTAGAAGGTTACATGGGAAAATGACAGCCACGGAGAATCAAAATCCTGCTGATCATGTACTCGTAACGGCATGGTAGCAAACTGACATTCGAATGAGGACTGTATAAGGTACAGTGACCGGACCCAAGTTGCTCAGATCTAGTCAGGTAAGAGTTCCGAACGGACAATGGGAACAATTCACAACAGCTATAAAAGCATGCTGTGAACAGAAATGTTCCGAATGGGTTACACATTTGCGACAGAACTGGATTTCCGTCACGTCGATAAACCTCATGAACAAGCGCCACTCGATTCCACCTGGCTGTGAATATGAGGACGACCATCAAGAACTTAAACGCAAGTTAACCAGAGAGCTGCACCAAAACAGTGAGCACCACTGGGTCGAACAGTCGAAAGAGATGGGAACAGTCTTTTAATCTAGGAAAAGCATGAAGTTTCCCTTTCTGTTCCTTGAGTGTACTGGCCGTCGAGTTAGTGTAAGTGAGGTCATATGAAAAAAAGATGGTTCACTCATCACCAGTCAATAGCGCTGACTTGACAGGTGGGCTGAACATTTTGAAGAATAGCTCAGCCGTTGATTAATGAATTGGGAATAACACAACGTTATGAGCAAGTTGTAATACTCTACGTTTCAACCACCTCGGGTGGACTTCCTCAGGAGTGTTGTAGTCGAAATCACATTAACAAAGGAACAGAGGTCACGTGGGATTTGCTGTGGTTAGGTCAATCTGCGCTGCCAGTGAATTGGTTGGTGGAATCGTTTGCCTATTACGTGGGGGTAAGACTGTTGTAGATAAGGTTTGTCTGTGTCTGGTGTTGTTTATCCATGCAACAACACTCCTGAGGAAGGCCACCCGAGGTGGTTGAAACGTAGAGTATTACAACTTGCTCATAACGTTGTGTTATTCTCAATCCATTGATCAATAACATGTTAAACACGACGCCCAAGCTGTTTGACTTCATTCGTACAAAATTTGGTGCGGATATCTTACAGTAGTTCAGCCGCCTTCAATCAGACCACGTAGACCATGGGATCCGAATGTTCAGTTGTTGCGTTCCAGACGGTCCTCCGTCGGAAGCAGAAGTGACCCTGGGGCTCAAGTTATTGAGGCGTAACAAGCCTCCTAGTCCAGACCTCCTTCCTTCCTCTCTTTTCAAAGTTGTCGGGAACAAGTTGATATCAGAACTGACGAAACTCTTCTAGACTATTTGAAGGACAGAATAGAAAGTTGGTGACTGGTGCTCATCAACAGTAATTCCCGTTTATCGAAAGGAAGCCGAAGTCTGTGTAACAAACACAGAGGCATCAGTCTAGTGCCGGTTGTGTCCAAGTTACTACTTGACCTCATTTTACGTCGGATCACTAGGCCTAGAGTAAGTCAAACACGCGAAGAACAGTCAAGATTTCGATCGGATCGAGGGTGCGTTGATCACATTTTTACCCCGCAACGGATCTTAGAGCGTCAACACTCTTGCATACAGCCCACAGTAGTCTTTTTGGACTTGAAAACTACTTTTGATTCAGTTGCTAGTAGGGTCCTCTGGAACTATCTTCTACGCATAGGAGTTCTAGGGGAATAAGAGGATCTCTTACGGTCACTGTATTCCCACTCTGCAAGCAGGGTGAGAGTTTATGGACAACTGTCTCAGACGTTCATTACATCTAGTGTTGTTCTTCAGGAGCATCCGATTTCCCATTTCTTGTTCAATTTTTCATCGACAACATTCTGGAAGTTGCTTTTGAGGAATCTAGTGAGCTTGGTCTCCTCACTGTCACATCCACCAACGTGAACTTGTGAGGTAGGTGAGTGCTATGAAAATTACCAAAAAGCTTGATGGTGTTAACGTGTGATAGAAAGGGACGACCAAAATACACTATTCATCAAAAGTCAGACGGGTTTAATTACCGATTGAATCGAAGAATATATAAAGAGGAATCTCAATGAGAATGTGGTTTTATATCAACGAAGGCCCGATTGACACACTTTCATGTTCGACTAGCATATCTAGATTTTAATTTCCAAACAAGTGTTTCTGTATGCTGTTTTGATTCACCAGATAAGCAATCCTTGTGTACTGTTTCTTAAGCGCTTGGAAGGTTTCTAAATATAAATTTTATTCTTTCGTAATCCTCCACAAAATGCACTGATAGATATACCTATGTGGAAACTTTTCTCGCCTTATATTTTCGACACCTGTTTTCATACTTAAGATCCACCGATTTAGTCGCTCTTTTTTGATCTCCGAGATATAAGGGTTTCATTTCAAGACTAGTCTACCATCTGACTAAGCAGCACCAGCTTGCTGTGTTAGCAACGTAAATACAGTCAACCGACTACAGAAGTGATACTTGCCTACTCGCTTCAATCGATCTTGTAACTATTTTTTGACTAGGAGCTATGCTTTTAGAGTCAATAAGGCAAGGTGGATTACGCAGTGCAATTTCGATGAGATCACAGACATGGTGCCTACTAGGCAAGAGCTGCTGTAATGCACTTTTGACTTCTCCGTTCACGTCAACCGTACGAGCTGAGCACGCATCTGTCAGACTTTCAGTTGGATTCTCTTTTAAAGCTTTGCAGACCAAACTCCGCACAGTCCACAGTTTGATTTGGCCTCATCCATACAAAGAAGACAGATGAGAAACCTGTCATTTCTATGGATCCTCTTGTCATAGACCGCGCACTTTGTGGGCACAAGTAAACAAACGATTGCCCCAAAGTAATTAGTTAGTTTGCCACGGACACACCATAAACAATTGAGAGTTAGGCACATGCACGGATACGCACACTTCCAACGATCCGTCACACGGATGTCAGCGATAAATTAGAGCAACAGCACAAAATATAGCTCTAGAGGCAACAGAAATTAAGATGTAGTTCATCTTATAGTTATGGCATGAAAGGTCGAATCAAAAGCATCCAGTATCTCTCTACAAATTAGGTCAGAAGTTAAGTAGGAGTTTGGGGTTGTATGTGAGATGGTCAACTCTCCACTAGCGGGTGGCGATGACCAGCAATAGAAGCGACATCTAAGAGTGCTTTATGAACTTGCTAAGTTGACTCTCCACATATGCTAATTCGGTCATGCCTAATGTGGGATCAGTGATGCAGTGGTGAACACGGTTGTCTCATGAAAGTATGACCGGAGTTCTAGTCCCAGCAGTGGCAAGGATATGCACTGCTGACGAGATTTAATGAGCGCGAAAATCGAGTCTAGTGGTTTTTTTCGAAAGAGACCGACTGGATAGTCTATGGGAATGGGACAGCTGCGATCAATTAAGGGTGATGTTCAACTTGAAATTGACTAAATATGTCATAATGGTCCAGTTTGCACCACATGTTTGTCATCAGTATCAGTAAATCCGAATTATAAGTCTTAGCCAGTAATTTTGTGTTCCCTTCGTCTCCTTACTTAGGTAGCTGTCAAATACCGGACCGGAAACCAGGTCGTAGACGTTCTTGCTCTCAGGATTATGAGGATGCCACGTGTGCACGTTGACCACAGCAATGGCCATTTGGAAGATGTTCGACCTTATTGTGACTTAAGGTGCTTAACTAGTGGCTAATCGGGCTGAAAACCCGTTCACAATGTTGTCTCTCACATAGGGATGGTAGTAAGTCGAATGAGCATGCGATGGTTGACCGAAGAGATGCCGATGGGCTGGTGACTCGACATAACAAACCTGTGAGGAGTGGGTTTGTGTTGAAAGTGGATCACGAGTGTACTGGGTTTGTCACTTGAGTAAACTGGTCGTTCAGACAACTTATATCTGATCACAAAAACAGTACTGGTGGAAGGGTTCGAAATGCACTTTCGCTTGACACCAAGAGTTGTATTGTGATTGACGCGTTGACGATCGACCCGAGTGAGCTTGAGGTCAGAGCAACGGGAATTTACCCCAGGGCCATAATACCATAGCAAAGCAGTATATCTGTGAAATGCAGGTAATGCGAGAAGTCGCTTTGAAAATCTGGTCGAATGAGTCCTGGTTGAACACATCAGGACAGAGTAGCTCGGAGTAAACGTGTGCGAAGTCAGAGCACGGAAGTGTACTTCCGCTCGCCGTAACAGCACTGATCGAGGTCATATTTATTTAGATTTACACGAGATACATGTTAGGTGAGTGGCACCGCAAATGGAGTGGCGAAGGGTCATGTACTAGCGTCCATATGCCATGGTCATCTTGACACACCAGTGCGGGAACGGAGGCTCCCAACCACAAATGTGTGTATATCTGAACACGACGGTTCAATCGTGTTAACCACTGCTCCACTGACCTCACATTAGGCATGGTTAAATTACCATATGCAAATACTCATTCACACTGGCTTGTGACTAATTCCTAGATGACCCCTGTGATATTCAAAAAACAGGTGTGGTTGAACGTTTGTGCATGATGATTTAGTCGTGTCTAATGTGAGGTCACGGGCGTAGTGGTCAACCAGTCTGATTGAGGACGGCGTGGTCGAATTTCAACGTCTCGCTCTAGTGGGGAAATGAACTATTAGCGGGCTGTGATACGAGTAGAACTTCTTTTCAGAAGGAGCTGACTGGAAGGTCTATGAGGATGTTAAAGCTATGGTCATCTGCAAACGATTTTTAAGTTACACTCACCAAAACCCTCTACCGCCAATTAGTTCCGTCTGTATTGTACGGGTGTGCATAGGTACTGTGAAAGCATCTAGTCAGTGGGTGTGAGAGCACGGGTATTTACACGACCCTGTACCCTATGATAAGACAGCAGATATCCCACTGTATGACAGCACATAGGTGATTGAACTCTGCAACCCGTGTGTTTCTCTTTTCTTATCGCCGTATGTTCACCCCAGTGATTTACCTCAGTCCTTCCCTCCCATCATTCTGTCTTTTCGCTCTTCCTCTGTCTCACAGAAGATCACTGCTTTCATGTATAAACGTAACTGAAGTACCGGAGTAAAAAGATACTTGAAAGTCAACTGAATGTTATCATAAGTGGGGACCAGAGTTACGTAGATTGTTCCAGAAGTCGCTGCCTATACAGCTATAGTGTAGGGTTAAGCGGTTCACTCCATAGCATCTATGTTCGTCTTTATTTTCAAATTCCAGATCATCTAAATGTATGTCAAAATGATTTTGGAAGAACGACCTCTACATGCTAACCGAAATAACAAAATACATCCCCAATTAATACACCAGTGTAGAAATTAAGGAAAGGGAACAAATGAAGTGTACGGTTGACGCTTGATCTGTGCCTGAAACAGTGTTAACTCCATTAAAGCTTGACTGGTCCAACGTGATACTCCTGTGATATTTCATCATCCTTCATTCCGACATGTTTTGTTAATATTTTTTGGCCAGGCAAGGGCCGTCCCTAATTCACTCTTCTTCTCTATCTAATACTTCTGTGTAGCAATCGATTTGTAAAATTTATAGGACCACCTGAGATCATGAGGGAAACTGAGCTTCCGTAAATTTTCTATGCGCTATTATCATCTGAACTGGTCTGCGGACTCTACTGAGTCTTAATTGAGGGACATGAATAAATCGCAATTCAGTTATCAAACAAACTTCTGTGTCTGCCGTCTGTACTCAGAGAAGTGTAGTCGAGGTTCATAAGCGAGTAACAACCATAAAACAGGGTACAGTGACGCTACGTAAACCATCGATTAGGTTTTTTCATCACATTGGTCATTACTCACGGTCGCATCGGCTCAGCCTCACCTTTGTTTGTTGTTGTCATCAGCAAAGTGTAGTTCCAAGTAATGACACTCAACAATCGATTCTGATGACTAAATTTGGGGATGGTTAAGACCTCGCTGTGGAAAGAACCAATACTGCTGCTCATAAAATGATGTTCCTAACAACCTAATTATTTGGTTTTAACCCCATCTTAATAGTTGGAATGAGTCAAAATTAAATATTGACAAACCATTTTTTATTCCGTTTGTTTTTATCTGATTCGTACAGGTGACCTGGAAAAGCGTATATATTTATGTTTCCGTAATATTATGGTCGATTCATATCAGTCATTTTTGTCCTGTGCCCCCTGAACATAAACTTGAAAGACTACTCATACAAACGATTATTGTTGTTCACTTTCAAACCGAAGTTCCACTACCGGTTTTGTCCTTGTTTGAACTCACCGAGTAGAGATAATCAGACCGTTTGTAGTCCGTGTTTCTATAGTCGATAGGTCGCGGAGTGTCAGTTTGAGGGTGAGCATCAAAAATTACCATAAACTCATTTTCTAGTCCTTGCGGCTGTATCCAGTGCAAGCTGGCATTACGAAATGGGCTATGTTCATCCGGAAAAAATGGTGTGAATACAAGTTATAGTTCTAGAGCGGTCATAGAAATCACACTTGTGGCTTTCTAGTAAAAGCGGCGAAAACCGCTGGATACAACTGGTCCGGGAAAAGAATCATCATCAGTCCTAAAATATTTCAATTAGCGGATGTCGCTGTGCACGTGTTCACCATCACCGACTGGGAGAGAACAAGTGATAAGTAGACAAATAGTTAGTCATTACAGATTATGATCGTCAATGGGCTCTACAATAACGGACTACTGTTGTGAGCCAAGAACACGGATAGCGCAAAGTTTGTTTGTTTGAGAAATTAACACGGTTTAAGTATTCAAGCAGGACAAGATCTACATATGGCAATCGTCCCAGAAGTTCCCGGCTGCCACAGATGCTAATGCTCAACTCCTTTGGGTAGCCAGAACTATTCCGCGGCATACTGCACTGTTGTGTTGGTGTGATGTTTCTTTCCGTGTTTCTTGTGTGGCTACTTTGACGGCACAATCCACGCTGTCGTCCCCACTAGTGAATAGCGGATGTATGAGCAGCATGGGGCTTTTTTTTATCCATGATCCGTTTACTGCCTCAATGGATTGAACACATCATTTCTCTGACAGACTGAGTTCTTCAACATTGGTTCTGGTCTCGCATTGCGAATCGAATACCCGCAAGCATCCAGACCCGTCTCTACTGGCAAGACTGGCGTGTAAATATCATAGTTGTGATCGGCAAAACTACCGCTTCACTAATGCAATTGGAACTAGACATCGAGTGTGAAGCAGTAGAGCACTGCAGATGGCTTTTCTTTCCGATTCCAGCCGCAGTGACCCAACTTTAATCTTGTTCGAGAATGTGCAAACGTAGAGGTAGAATCGAACGTCAAATGTTTGAAATGAAGCTGGAATATTTCGGTCCACATTTTCTAAGGCAGATTTGGTGCCGGATGAATAGATGTTTATTACTCCAATTACCGAAGCGGATTACAGCTCGGCGATCAGACGCCACCATCTGAGCGGTTTCTTCTCGTTTGCTTGTTGAAGCCTTGTTAATCTTTTTCATAGTAACGCCACGACAATCATGTAAAGTCGTCGTGACTAGGTCACTCTGTGCCCTGGCTGTCTCGTACGATAATTGTTTGTTGTGTATATTCCGCTCCTCTGTGGTCTAGTTTCTACTCGTTCCCACTAGACGTTGGTGCTAACGCCCTCCTCCACATGGCTTAGGAATCCCTTCGTGTGATCAGTTGCGCAATTTTAGCTAGAACGATCCAACAAAAATCCGGATGCCTTGATCTGCTCTTCCAAATCCTTTTTCCGAGGGTAGTCTGTCCAGTCCTGTTGTGCAGTACACATCATCTTGACCCTTACAGTAAGCATCCCAGATTCACACGATGATCTAGTACCCACTCCAGTACCTGCCGCGCTGTTAGTTCTGACTGGATTGAATTACTACATACTCTGCCACAAAATTTCAATTAAACATTCTACCGTCCTTCGGTATCCTCCGCCGATAATTCACATGATTCGATTCTCTTCTACTCAAACGTTTGGATCCCATCCGTTTTGACCTAATCTTATCAGAATGTATTGACCATGCTCGACGACACCGTTCCCCAAGCTAAGTGCAATATTCGTCTGGGTGCATCACGATTCTCTCTCGTGTTAATCGCTGTAATGGATCAAGTGTTTGTTTAGTCGGTACATAAAATTACCAACCATTTTCATGATATTATGCTAAGTAGTTCATCTCAGATGGACAAGTAGTCCTGAAAATCCGACGTTTCATTCTTGGAGCAATTTGCATTCGTACCAATCCTTATGGAATCAGACAGAGTTTAAGTAAGTCTAGATGGATAATGTTTGTGGTGACATATGGCGTTCATAAATGCAACGAGATTTCATTCAGCGAATAGTCTATCACATTTGGACTAAACACAATACATAGATGTAGGTTAAAATTACCAAAGCACCGGTGAAGCCTTTTCAATGCGTGTACCTATTATAACGTCATCTAAGAGTGCTCCAACGTAACTGAACCACCAAGAATACCGCAATACGGTCAACAACTTGCACAATACATTCCGTCAGATAATCTGGATGCTTATCCAATTTGTTCAAGACACGCTAAACAACAACTACCCTCTTACAACCGCTTTGGTGAACTGGGCACGTAGAGCTTGTCTCCCGCCATCCTTATTTTGTGCTAATCACAACCGAAGAGACTGCTTTTGATTCACTGTATGATGTAATGAGATTGAACTAGAGCGGTTTCGTGATTGGAAATAGTTCAGTCAACCAGAGCTCACGCACAAGCTGCTGTAGACGGAACTGTGGGCGGTGGGTGCCAACCAGTCAAAAACGACGATCAGCTGCTGCATCGAATTTGCTTGTTAGAAGTGGTGAGTAAAACGCGTTGTTTGGACGCGTGTCAGACTTAAGCAATCAAGCTGCTCAAGACATTGTCGTGTGAACGTAACAACGAACGGATCAACCATGATGCAAAACGCTTGTCGTCCAGTAGAAGTATTGTTTCTCTAATAAGTCGAGGTTGCGTATTGCAACTCAAATCACTGTTATTCTGATTTCATCGATTTGGTAGCCCAGTAGGCGATATATGGTCAATCAGAAAGTGGTCGAACTTGGTTAAATTAGACATGTTATGATGGCATTACTGCCCCCACTCGTGTTTGACGTATGCTTTTAACGATGGGGAGAGAGAGGCAAACGGCATGGGCGGACAAATATGGTCTCTCACTTGATGGTTGTAACCTCATGGAATTGACCAATTTCCTACTTCATACCCCTTGGTTTCTCAAGCTTAACTGCATCTTTTAACGTAACCCCATTCGGGCGACTAAGCTACGATGTAATCTTCTAACATCTGAGATTTTGAAGTTGCGAGGATGACGAGGTGATCGTTCAGTGTCCTGCTCTGCTCAACTGACAAGCCTTGCTTGAATCCTTCAGTAGAGTTAAATATCACACCAGGTGTGCTATGATGGGCACCACTGTATGGGTTCGGATGTTGGGAAAATAACACGCTAGCCTAAGCGTGTGATTTATGAGCAGCTATGAGTACCATCTCAAGCCTGGTTCGTTAAGTCTGAGTTGATGAAGTTTTCCGAAGGCAACGTACTTATGAACATTACAGTGAATAGTCGTTGAGGTCAAACACCTTAGAGTGATGGTGTTGAGGAATATTGAACTGATTATGAAAATGTTGCTGATGAACCTACCCGACACATTAAGGGTTGTCGAGCAGATTGAATCATTCAGTCTCAGATGGTCATCACATCTACCATTACCTACGCAAATTCATGCTTCGACTAGGATCGCCCGATTGCATAATTATACAGTTCCACACACCTTTAGGTTCTTTGAAGACTAGTGCCACTCTTATGAATGGAACTAAATTCTGACTGCATTTGTGGACAGATGTCACAATATGGCAAGGTAGCTTTTATATTGTTCTTCAGGCTTTGATCATGTTACAATCGGTACATTAGAGAGCAAGCTGTTTTGACCAACTTAAACAAGAGCTAGTTAGGAGCTTCTTTTCAAAAAGGGTTGGACGTAAAGCCTATACAGACGGGGAAGTTGAGATATTTTGAATGATATTCAGTTTGCAGTTACGAAATGACCTTGCTATTTATCAATCTTTACCCATTCTTTTGTCACATATTGTTTTATCATAACAAGTCATTTTAATCAAATGGCTGTGAATATTGTTTGCATTTCTCAATCCTTTCCAAGTAATGCATCAATTATACTGTATTAATTAGTTATTACTGTTCAACTTCTGGCAACCAACCCATATGAAACTCCCTCGTCCTCTAAATAAGTTTGCAGCTACCGTTCCCCCCCTGAACGAATTTTGCGTAATCTGGCCGTTAAAATGTGAGATATTGGTTCTGATTACTGATTAGTATTCGTCTGACTCTCGTTTTCAAATCAGAATGCAAATAACGATAACAGATTCAACACTTTCCCCTATGTTTGTTAGGAAAACAGACATTTTTATAAACTACCCTTTGAGCTAACCGTTCATAAAGTTACATTTGCTTTCGAGTTTTCTGATGCATAAGCCAGGTTATGCTATATGACGGTTACTACTTTCGTCAAAATCAAATCGATACATCATTATTTTACTTTAGACGTGAACATTTACTCTGTGTGTAGCATTTCGACAGTCGCCTGCGTTTTTAAATTAATCGGATTCGTTGATCGGCTGAACTACAAATTACGGTACAATATAAAGCGCCAGTCGAGTTCGGTTCAAATCCGGGCCATTGTAAAACGACTGTACACCTTTTTGAGTGTAAGAGTATCTATTCATGTTTCGGTTTTTCTCACTACAATGTATCCAGCCATTTCTATTGCGGCTGTTGGTGTGGATGGAATGAAACCCATTGAATACTACTTTAGGTTACTCATAAATGTTTGCAAGTAGTTGAAGATCTGCACTTATTTCAGGTAAGACACGGTTGACTCTCCTCAGTCTTTGCATTAAACATGCGCACCATCGCTGCCTGAACCACCACGTTAAACTTGAATTAAATGAAGTTTCGATGCTGATACAGCTTAATGATCACACATATTCTGATGAACATTGAGAAATTAGCCACAGTGTGTCAAAATGCTGTCAAGGAATTCAGCAACACGTGGAGAAACAACACTAGAAATCACACTAAACATGAAGGGGGCTGGAATCTATGTGTATTTGTTAACCACGACAATGGGGGCGGCCCACGTGGAGTAGGAGATCGGTACCAAGACACCAATTCGTTCCAGTCGTTTGAGTTCCTGGTCTACGGGCGGTTGGGCTGAGTAGGGAACCGGTCGTTTGGGCCGAAAGAACGGTTGGCTGCCACGGCGGAGCTGCAGCATGCCCAGGTATAAGAGCAGTGGCCCAGACCATCCTTGAACACGGGATTGAAGTGATGAATGCTGTCTGCGAACATCTTCTGAGATGCGGCAGGAGGCCGCACCTTGTTGCAGATGGCCCCGATCGAGATATCAAGGAGACCAAACGGTTTAAGCCAGTCAAGCCCGAGGAGCTCTAGACCAGACTTGGACATGTAACACGTCCCTTCGATGGTGGTGCTGCGGAATGACACTGAGCAGTGCAGTCTTCTAGTCAACTGCACCGAACCACCACAAGTACTGGTTGCCGCCTGGGATGATGGGTGGACAGGAAGGTTGCCCATGGATCGCCAGAGTTTCTCGGAGATTATCGTGATGTCGGAGGCAGTGGCCAACTGCAAGCGAGCCAAACGACCATTGATGTGGACAGGCAGGAACATTCGGCATTCGGCGACATTGG
>LUCH01001975.1:47254-60854 GCA_013368495.1 Paragonimus heterotremus | reverse complement strand
GTTTGATTGAATGTATCTTCATTACTGTTCTTGTTTTGTAATTGCGTCGTAGAATTATATATAGCATGGTCCCACTCGTCTTGCACTTTGTTTTTACGTGGTTCTATACAGCTTACACGTTGGCGTGTTTCTTTTTATACATAGTATACACAGTGAAACTAATGTCATACGAACGTTGGATAGAACTGTGGAAAAAACATCCCACGCACTGGCGACGACGATGACTGCTAGTCAGGGGAGCCGCGAATTCTAATTTCACATTAAAATTTTATTAGTAAGTAGTAAGAGGTTTGGCTGATATAGCTTGGAAATCACAATTGATCGCAACTGTCGCGTTCCCATAAATGTTCAAATTATGTAAATTTTCATCCTACTTGCTCATTTACAGTAGTATGCGTTGTATATCTACCAAGCTAAGAACGCGCGAAAGAGTAGACTACCTTAGCACGTGTAACCCGAGTATCCGGTTGGTTTGGCAGCAGCCATCGATAAGCCAATATTAACTACAAAAGTTGGAACACAAACCCACCTAAAGAGCACAAGGGTACGATTACGAGAGTTTACACTTGTCGGCCGAAAATTGATCAATGAAACGGAACTCTTAGAAGCAAAAACCGCAGCTTAATCAAGAAATAAACAGTACTGTTGCAGGTAGCAGGAAGTTTCACGGGGATTGCAATTACAGTGTGGTGTGATGAAATTTGGGAAGGAGAATATTACTTATGATGTCGACTGTCTGTAGTGTTGGAACTACCAACGGCTTGAATGTGGAGTTGAAAAAACATGACGGCGTACAAAGCAGTGGCGTCCCACTGAAGTATATCCTTGTACATTGGTCCACTGCAGTGTAGTATTTGCGAAATAATTAGGAAGCCACACTTAAAAAAGACTAGCCTTCGTAGAACTTTTGAATTAAATACGAAAAATTATTTGTGAGTTGGATCGCAAGTGATACCGAACTGTGAAAACTACCGTCCAAATGTGTGCAGTAAACGTCCATTATACGAAAAGCCATATTTGCTACTTCGTTTTTCGATTACGGTTAACTTGCTCCTTTTTGAGGACCGACTAACCGTGACAACCGGCTGAGAGTGATTAAATAGTGATCAACCAAAGAAGGCGTATTGCCGGTACAAAAACCGACACGGGGGCCAAAAATCGATAAGACGAAGTGAAAGTGCAACGGAGCGGAACACGAGCACACAGTATGGATCACAAATTAGAATGGTCTGGGTACCCGTCAATGTCTTTATTCGTTTAACCAAAGGTGTATGCACTGGCAAAGGTTTGCAGCAACAGAGTACAAACATCAGTCGATAGTTGAAGGTAATCAGTGTTAAACAGATGGGGTTACTACACGGTCTATCTAGGGTTCTGAATAATTTTTGATCCTAAATAGTGCTATACAATAAGTCTGGACTTACAACGTAAGAGAAGCATATAAACTGCAATAAGAGGTTCATCATGTTCTAATTCAGAATTAACCAACGGGTGTGGTTTAAATGGAATAGGAGATTTCTGCTATTATCCTTTGGCATTGCAGATGGCAGAGGTTGCGCGCCATAACAGAAGTATCCTCCGTTTACCTCTTCTATCGAGAAGGAGTACAAGCTTAAATAAAAGGCCGATTTCACTGCGCAAGTTGTACACAGTGAACCTTTTTTAGGTGGCTCGTCCGGACACTAACAAGACCCTTCTTTCTGTTACGTTAATTTCGATGTAACCTATCTGTGCATCCTAGGGTCTCAAGTTCAGAATATCTTCTCTAACTGACAGCTCAAAGTATGCAGCGTTTAATAACAGTATTGTTTCACCCGATCAGTTTATGTGTTACAGACTTCTTTCTTATGTTATAGTCCATTGGCAAAATGGCTTAATGTACGTTGTTCTAATGCGACAGTTGTTTCCCTTGAGTACGTTCAGGAACCACTATTCTGGTCTATCTGCTTGAAACTTACCGGTAGCCTACCGTTTTCAGTCTACCGCACAATGTGATGTGCGCCTGTGGTCGAAGCCTCATTGGGATGAGAAATCATTAAGGTATATCTGCACACACACACACATCTACTGTTTACGGGAAGTACAATATGTATTTTCAGTTCGATATATCATGTTGCCCATACGATATCAACTAAACATTGAAGCCATTCGCTCCGTTAAACCTTAATTGTATGTAACTGACCTTGAGCATCGGAAATGTCCCACGTGATTGTCTATTTTTCACCACCACATGGTCTTGAGGTTCAAACGGGTTTAACTCAGCATAGAACGATACTTGTCAACGGTGTGTCGTCGACGACTGAACATGGCGATCAAGGCAGTTGACTTCGAGGAGAGGGATCAACAATGCCAATGGCGGTTGCCAGTAGTGCACTGTTTCCGACAGAACTTGTGAAAAGCACTATAAAAGCATGATTAGCCCTCATGCCAAATCACTCAGAAAACGGAATATTTTTTACCATTAAGATAGTCTTATAGATTACGATTTTTTCCTACAAAGGTACATTAATAAAAACCGAGGTGATGTCAAACCTAAAAATTAAACGTCCGTTTAAACCTGGTATTCGAACCCTACTACACTACTGTCCGCCGGATATGTTAGAGGAATCGGTGAGCCATCTGGTCAAGGTACAGTAGATTCAGATGGTTCTGTGGCCCTGATCTCAATTCTCAGAAGAGACTGGGCTGCTATACAATCCCTTTAACTCAGGACTCGGGGTATTGAGTCAGTGACTTTTAGTAATGACAGTCTGATGTTCAGCCGTTGATCAGTTTCCGAAGCCACCCCGGTAACCACATGTATGTACGGCGTATTTTAATTGTCTCGAGGACTAAACACGCAAACAAGCCTCGTTTTCAAACCAGTTGTTTCAACGACTCAAACTGATATTATGGACACTTACAACAGGGTCAGATAAAAGAGAAAAACGGAATGCACGTGAAGAAACTCTTTCCTTGAACCACGTTCTCTGTGAGGTGCATCACAATAGTTTCATCCAAAACAGCTGAACGATTATACGTCAGCGTTGATCTAACATCATATTATACACGAATTTCATTACACATTTCATTACTATTCCTGGAGGACTAAACAGTAGTATAAAATATCGCCTCTTCAGGAGGTGGGACCAAAACCCTGGGGAACCGACTTACAATGGCAAAATGTGTAAAAGTAATAATGATATTGTTTATAAACAAGTAATGCAGATTCACCGCACAATACCGACAGAACCATCAGGTCACAGCCGAACACATTGTTAAGTTTAGAGTACCAGGCATGTTGCGTCGAATCCAACCCATTCCAAGCTGCGAAGCTTCCGAACACGACAATGAACTAATGGCAGTCGCCCGCGGTTATCGTATGTGCTTATCTACTAAGGTACATATAAAGTCACTATTGAACATGTATGCCTCTCAGTCACTTCCGTACTCTTTGTAAACGATCACATCGTAACGGACAAAAAAGGCAAACTACGCAGTTGTTCAAACACTGCATCACCAAGGAAAGAAAGATATGTCGCTCGCAGTTTTTCCGAAAATTGGCAAACAGTTCATAGAGACGAATCGGGGTTTCCAGAACATTCCAAACGAGTGCCAGTAGGAGATATTTTCCACTGAGTCACACACGGAAGAGAGATCATCGCGTGGGATTCTGCCCCCGGACTGATCTCTCGTCTATCTGACCACTGGCGAAGAAGTGTGTCGCACTGTGAAGCGCATGGAAAATCCCTCTTCGGGTCTGGACAGTTTGATACCTGGACATTTTTGGTGCATTAAGGCAAGTAAACTGGGAGGATAAATTTAATTCATTCTGATGACAGAGGGTTGTTAAACTTGATTGGACTAATCACGCATCACGCTTGTTCACAAATTTACTCCTTCCAGCCGATTTCAAGGATCTAAACCATACTGCCGTATCTTCAATATTGGTGGTCGTTACAAGGTGGTGGCCCAACGGTGGAATACACGCTTGAAGTTGCCCGCTCTATTGCTAGCGTTATTACCCTGTGATGGTGACTTTAGAGAAACTTAACTGCTTCGAGCACTCTTCCGGAGTTCTTATTCAACATATTCCCCTCCATGCACAATTTTCACTGCTACGTGCAAGGTGAACAATTCCGTTTCACAGGAATGAATACTTAGGTAGGCGTGGACATTTGGTGCCCACCATCTTCAACACGTCACAAATTTTTATCGAAATGCATCACCTGATTCAGAAGGCTCTCTCGGTCTGGTGTTTGCCTTGGTGGCTTGCTATCACACCTTGTGACAATATGGCAATTGCTACCTCTATGGAGGCCTGAGATTAGATGCCAGTTCCATGATACTATGTTCAGCAGTTTCACCTATGCTGGTGATGTCCCACCGTTGGCGGAGAACTCAATGCAAAGTAACCTGTAGACTCGTGCTGTGTCCTGGAGCCACCCGGATTAAAAAACAACACTTAGAAGACGAATATCATGATCATCATACATACAGTACAGCAGCGCCTGTTGAAGAATCCGTTCTGTTCGACCCAGACATAATCTACTCAGAATGCCCCTGACACATTAACCATCGATTGCAACTGACATACTATACTGAATGATATCCTCCAAGTGTCTCTGCAGCCACACAAGTGAGTCCCCCTTCTGAGATCACACCTGATTTCGGAGTCCGACAGAGTTCTGTGCAATACATCCGAAGGTCTCGATCATGTAATTCGTCAATTTGTGTGAAAATGGTTCAGTCACTGGAAGACGGCCAGTTTGTTATAACCGCTCTCCAATTTGTCTCGAAGTGCTGGGCAATGTACGTTTGATTACCACCATCTTCAAGTCGCGCAATTTATACGTGGAATGGATGTCCTCTAGGCAATGTCTAGTCCTGCGATCACGGGCGATTCGTTCGGCCGCGCTATGATGGACATCATCTCTCAGATAGGCATTCAGGGTATGGTAACAACAAAAACGAAGAATCTCGCGCTGCGCTGATGTGAAACCTCGACCATAATTTTTATAGTTGTAATGTTCAGGATGTGGATCGTTTTCAACCCCCTGGTCAATAGTTGTTTTATCTGAATGTCCTCTTTCCCATGATGTTCATTCGTGCCATCTAGTCTGGATCCGGAATTCGCGAGGTGGCCGAAGTAGCCCCTCATTTCTAAGTTGTAGCAAATGCGATCAGACGGAAAGCCTTGATCCTGTTAGACTGCTCCATTTGTTACGTGCTGCATCGTTTGACCAAAAACCAAAAAAGATGAGACGCGGCAACACCGTCTATTGGAAGAACGAGTAAAAATTAGGCAACAGAAGCTCCAAATTTATAGGACGAAACGATTACCATACATGACCAACAACACTCAAAACAAATCAAATGAGATCATCAATCATGACAGTCAGACGCAAGGCGACTCCTGCCTTCTATCAATGAACAATGAACAATGAATCAAATGGGATAATCATATATAGCAGTCAGGACGTCAGATCAAATCACGTTGCAGGAAGCGTCGGAAAGCAACGCGAGAAAACAGTTCAGAAAGCGCACAGACGTTCGATCGCACGGCTGCAGTCTGATTGGTTGAGTGGATCCACATGACCACCCACGACCATTCCATCTGAACTGAGCCGGTCGATCAATATGGCGTGGTGCATCCTGGCTGGTTCCTTAAGAGATGCGCCCCCTAACACACATTCTTCAATCATAACGGATCACACACGAAGTCGTTGTACTCAACATAACGAAGTGGACAAATCCTGGCGAAAAGACTACGGATACTCGGTTACGCATTTTACGAGAAGCTACGAGTAATCACGTTGTCCTTATTAATCATATCCGACCTCATCACCGATCTTACCGTTGTGGCTGTGGTATCTGATTAGTTGCAAATCCAAGCTGTCTGGACCGGTTCTCACAACGCTATCACTGAATCGATCTTCCACAATATGCGCTGTCAGATTTGTCTAGTCACTCACATTCATGCGATCATTACGAATCCTTCCTCATGTAATGCTATTCTTCGCCTGGAACTGGCCACATATCGTTACTAATTTCTGTCCACTAAACATTTTGGGTTCCCTGAAGGTTTAGGATATCTTTTTGTGGGTAGCTTAGCATTGTTGCTTTTCTAATGGCAAATTTCGTAATATGAGGAGACGTTTTACTGTATTGATGCGTAAGACTTGGCTGTGCATGCACTCTGGGTCCTGTAGGACTAATCAGTTTGTAATATTTTTCATATTCGTTTAATATATCCAGTAGAACATTTTCGTTTCATGATTCTAGCGTTGTCTGTCTTTGATACTGACTGATTTAATGATGGATACCTTACGAAACCCCGCAGTTGACATTATTTTGTTTATTCTTATCACTGCTTGCTCTTTTGTTTGAAATTTTTTTTGTAATTCCGCAACAATCGGATTCTCTGAGCAAACAGAAAGTAATGGACTAGCTCGAGCTCGACGCTTGCTTTGACGCAGTTAAAAAGGGAAGACCGGGAGCTGTAGCTATAGTTACGACATCGTTCTGAGTCAAATATTTTTATAGGTAACAACACGTTAGGCAACTGAGTAGGGAGTGTGAGGCAGACAGGTGTCAATCACCCCACGTTTTCCGGGTGCTTGAGTTGTAGAGGACTCATTTAATTGCCAGTCGCCGGACCAGAGGCAGTAAGGTAGGCAGGACACTCCTGATTAGCTGTAATCTTGTCATTCCAGCCGATAGGCATATAATCTATGACGAGGTATTGTTCGTGAATCACTTTTCTGCAACCTACGATCATCACAAATTCTATCTTCGTACTATAATAGTGGTGATGATATTACTGATCTTGATAGGGCTTTTTTTAAACGAAAAGCAGTTACTCAGACATCAGCGCATGCTTCTCATTATCTAACGGGGGTGTCCACAAGTATTTACAGGTAGGAGGAAGTCGCTTCATCGGTCGACCACGGAGAAAGAGTTTAAAGCTAATTTTTTGTTGGCTGACATATATATATATATATATATATATATATATTGATGCGATATTTTTCTTCGCGCGGGCTTTCAATCGGACTTTTTGTTTTACGAGTTCAACGTTTCCACAGATTTCCCGCGAACACCCATTTCGTGCAGTGCGAAAACCATTCACGTCCCCTGAGAGTTGCGTGTAAGTTTATGCTTCGCGAGTGAGTGGAGATGGTCACGGAGGAAGTGACGTGACATTAGAGAAAAGAGAGAACATACAGGTTATACGATACGAACAGATCATCAGCTTGTTGATTAACGTTTTAGAACGCATGGTTTTTCTGGTCCACAGAATCATATTCAAAAAAAAGCGAAATGTGGTGGTTTCTTTGGTCGTTAAGAAGAGCCCGATCAGAGTTTTGAAGTGTAGTCTTTTATGCTAGTTGTTGTGAACAGTAACAGATTACAAAAACTTTATGGGGTGTGATCGTTACCCCCAAGTAGTGGTCTGGTGACTACTCTGTCCGCTAAGTAACATTTGTTGGTGGTTACTAACTGAAGGATGGAGGTAACAACAATTGATTCGTGGAACACCACAACCAACCAGCATCAGTCACTTCAACAAACCAAAACGAAACCGGAGTTACTGAACAGAATGACAAAGGTAAAGTATTGGGGTATTTATACCGAGCACGAATTATTTTAGTACATGCTTCGACAAAACAAACATGCGACGAGCTGAGCCAGACCAATCGATAAAAAAGCTTGATTATTGAACCAGTAGGTTCCGTTCGTTTTCACACGTTTTTTGTTGATAAAATATTTCATAAAAACATTACCGTTGTAGCAACCGATGTTGGTAAATGGGCGTTAGTAAGAAAAGCTTCGAACAGACTTTGGTTTAGAATTCCAAGATTACACGTAAACGCAGCTTTCCATTCAACCTACTTTGCTAAGCTTATGTACTCTCTGTTTACGGAACTTACCATCAAACCTAAGTCTTCTTTAACGGAGGATCGTCTAAATGCCAATATAAGAAGCAACATTCCATATTTCAATTTACCAATTCCGCCTAACTTAAGGCCTTGAGCATGTGTTTCTCGTGGTAGACTGATAAAGAAACAGTTGGTTAGTATGGCTGTCGTTACGATCTACGCGTCTTAGAATGGTATGTTGTTCTGTGTTAGTCGTCCGTTTGCTTTCTGTGTGATATGGAATTCAATCTATCAACTACGCATTTGTCATTAATGTGTGCGAGTACACTGTGGTGCAAAATTTTCATTTATAGCTACGCAGTAAGCGGATGTGTTTGACTGAGACCAAAAAGCGTCTTAGAAGAAAAACTGTACATCCGGCAACTGCCCCACGATAGAAACGTTCTCAGAAAGTTTGTGTTTGATCGACAATGACAAAGTATTTATAGTTATTGTCAGTATTAATCAGTTTCGAAATTTAGTTCCAAGGCATATTGATAAACATCTGAACAGCGTCTGGCGTAGTCAGTAGATGTGTGTGCACGTGCAGACATGTGTATTTTTATGGAGCACGCGCTTGTATGAATCATTGTTCATTGCACATCGGTGTATCAGCAGCCTCGCCGATGTCCAAGTCACTGTGGATTGGGCTATAAGACAATTCCAGATTAAATGATTCATCCATAATCGAGTTACGCTTGTATATTGTTAACGTTGTACAGTCTACCTTAACGTGAAGTTGTATGTGCACGTCGAACTGTAATTCTATCATTTACTTTACTGATACTACTGTTTGTCCCTACACTAGTTCTAGTCCTAAAAAATATTGGCACCATGAACGGCAAATGTGTGTTGAATTCTTCTATACAACCACTTTCAATCTTTTGGAGTTTCACAACCATACAGTCATAAGCTTTATTCCGATGGGCATGTTTTTTCGATTACTTGGTGTATTCTAATTCATCTGTGGATTTTTGTAGGATGAACTAAAGTATGCTAGTTCGCTGTTCTTTGATGATGAAGGAGAAGGATTTTTTATTATCCTATTTGCACACATAAGACTACAGCCGACGGGGCTCTATCAACGATGGATCCATATTGGAACAGCAGAATAAACTGTCCACAATATTTATAGCTCACTGCTGAATGTAATGTACATGGTGGAGAAGCCAACAACCTTCACTGCAATCGATCAACATCTATCGCAAAAATCAGATAATACAACGGATAGACAAGAGCCTCAAGTCTACCGTAACTTCACGACTGAATCGAACTACCAAGCTTAGAACAGTGAACCGTCTATTTTGTGATGCATACAAATTTTCAATGTGGACGGACGGTAGAAGCAAGACATATTCATCACATGAGCTCTGAGAAACTAATGGACAACTGAGATGGCTAAGTTCAATATGACTTGATAGTAGAAGAGAAAATAACCTCGTCAGTATCATATAATCAAGTAGATTGGCGCTGCGATAGAAGGAAAAGAAAGTAAACCTATTTGACTACGACATGGCTGGATCAAAAGCTTATCCATCACCCTGAACAAAACCAACCTATGATATCCGTGATCAAAAATGCAAGCCAGAGCAATCGGTTACGTAACCTCGTTCAAACTTAAACTGATGAACCGGGAAAGAATGATCACTTTTGAACTGCACGGTCTGTTTGACAAAGCGTTTCGTTCAATCAAGTTAATCAATACCGGTCATAACTTTCACGCTAGAAAAGTGGTGTTGTGATCTCCAGATAAAACTTGTGTGTATATTTGTTAGACGTGTGTATTTGTATAATTCATCGTTCATGATAGATCAGTACACCCATAACCCTGTGCTTGTCTAAGCCACGTTGGCCTATGTCGTATGACCGATCCTGATCAGATGATTTATCCTTACGTGTTCACTTCTGCGTGGTGGTGGTACAGCACAATCTACGATTCTGCGGAACAGATGCTTGTCTGCTTAATCGATACACTTCTACTGTGTGTGAGTTCTTGCCCAATACAATGACGCCAACTTGAAAGTTACTCTTCGTTGAGCTTTGAAAATGTATTTGAACAATTCTGAGTGACTAGATCATCATGCCTTATAGTGGCAAGTTAACATAAAGGTTGATAGGTCATACAACAGTGATGATTATGCCGGGACCTCCGTAGGGCACACTTCCTTAAAACGTGAATCGCAAGTTCACACCCACAGTGCGTATCGAGATAATCGATTTCCTTTACTCTAATCAAGATTAAATTTTGTCGGTACCCGGTAAGACTTTGCAGGTCGGATTAGGATGGTTAAACTAGAGGACAGTTTTCAAACGAATAAAACTGGTGTACCGTTTCGTTCGGGTCTGGTCCTGTTAAAGACAAGTGTCAAGAACAATATTACAAACTGAGCATATTATACTGCTAGCTGGAAGTGTGACTCTACGTGCCATTATTGTTACGTACGTCCAGTTCGATCCCTTTATAGCCAATAGTAGTGCTAAGCCTCCAAAGGACATTTGGTCAGGTCAGGTTGTTTATTGTGAGAAATCCATTACAAGGTAGGTGAGAAGATATGACCGCAAACACAGACACTAATCTGTATAGTCGACGTATGTCCACGTCTTTGGCAGTAGTTCAGCGACGAACTCTTGGATGAAACGTCCAGTACAGTGCAAGTACACGTTCTCCAAAGTCGCTTCTCGCTCCTGGTCTTTATGATATTGAGACCTACTGTTTAGTTACTGTGTGTACCATTCGCGCTATACTACTCGAAAACAAAGCTGCATGTTATGCAGCACGAAAATATACATCCATTGTTCACCTTGTAATGCAAATATAGTGTATCACGTAATCCATTTATACTGATCTCTCTGTCGAATTGGGACTGAACAACAAAAGTAATGGTGTCAGTCACCTGGGGGCTAAAACGAAATACGCTTGCCTGTTAATGGAAATTCTTTCAAAGACTGCCCTCAGGGTATACGGTAATCGGTCGCTCTAGGGGGGACAGCCTTTAGAATTTCTCGTATCATACATGTGCAATTATGCGTGAATTGGTATGTCGGAACGTACACGATTTTTCTCATAACCGGTTTTAAAACCACTACACTGCCCTTATCTCATAGTCATAATGCGTTTTTGTTTATCGGTAGCCTCCTCACGTTGGAAAAACAGCTAGTCTATGGGAAAAGACTAATGTTCTTAATGTTGTGTCAGCGGATAATGTTTCTTCTGCTTAAGACAGATGCATATTCTCAAAGTTCAAACTTTTCAAAATTGTACTGGTTCCAAGGTAGCCGACAGTTTAACTAAGCTAACAGCTTACAGTCTAACATTCAAAGTTAATTACCGCTGACTGATTCAACTCTACTCACTAGATTATGGAGAAAGTTGAAGCTGTGACTTAGCCACAGTCAGTCACCTCATCAACAAATAGACATAACCGCAACTCACAGTAAGATCACCAGTTGTCGTACGTCCTTCCAATTTTCTAGCCTAGACGAGATAGAATGAAGGCAGTCCGTGATTCGTATCTGCCAGTATCCTAAGTTTCACTCAGAACTTTGGTATTTTTGGGCGCGACCGCGCCGTGTTCTCGTCGTCTAATCTAAAACCGAATTTGGAGTGAGTTGGTGGAAAACCGAAATTGGAGGTGGCTTGCTAAATTATACAGCGCATCTTGTTTGCCAGCGTGCCCCAATTGGTGTTTAGTAATCACTTCTGTGTTTCCATAATTTGATACAAATTACCAGCAATGAAAACTGATACATTCCAACTTCACCGAATTGCCCGCGGATTGAACACACCTATAAGAAAGTACAAGATTAATGGTTATTGAAAGTGGGGCTGTTTTGGGAACGAGCATCAAGTGCGACCTTCTTTTCACAGAATTGGGGACGTTTTCTACAAAAGTGGTTGCTGTCGGGGTTGGCTGTTGTAGTAGGTGGTCATAATAGTAATAGCCTGATGACGTGAAAAACGAACCAAACTGGTGCTGGGAGTATTGACTTAAGAGGGAGCATCAGGAGAAAGAACGTTGTCTCATATCCTGGTCCTCGTAGTTCTGCTCTGTTTAATCTGATCGTAGGATGTAATGGTTGAGGCAATCCGCGCATAAGTTTATGTGCACAATTGAACGGACACATACGCAATCCACGTTCACATCGTGTACGGTTCACCATCGGTCTTGCGTACCTTAATGCTTTCCGTTTAATGAATCGTTATCAACTTACATGTGATCTTTCACATTTTTTCGGTTTGTCTGGCATGAATACCACTCAAAATTGACACTTTCCATAACATACCCAGTCAGTTTGCAATATAGCCTTTAACACATTCTCGACGATCTTAATTTACAAAACCAGCGGGATACTGTGGGACTATCCATCACAGTAAAACTACGGCACTCCCACGGTAAGTAATGTCGAATTGTGTCCCATATGGTCTGAATCTTCTTTAATGGATTGTATTTTCAAATTACACAGGAAGACATTTAAGATTCGACATATGCAATTATTAAGCCCATTCAATTTAAAGCGTTAACCGTATACATTTTATGTGAATCAGAAATCAATCAGTTGTTTAATTTGGTCCTCTCCCTGGATCACATATCTGAAAATTGTTATGCTGTTATGCTTCTTTTGTCTTCGAGTGCGGTGACATGTTGGAGTAGTTTCATGACTGCCAACTCCCAAGGCTTATGAAAGTAGCTAGTCCAAATCATTTGATTTGTTCAGCTCATAAGAGGATTGAACTGAAGCAACTATCGATTTGGGGCTGAATATTTGGTTACCACAAAAACTTTAAGCTATGTATTACCATTGTGACAAATGACCAGTGGTGATCTATGGAGCATTAAGTGAACTGTATGGGTCGGAAGACATAACTAACTGTGCGTGTGGAATAACGCAAAACCAGTTCTCTCATGGACATCTGTAGAACAGTACCTTGGGAATGCTGATAATTCCAGCCTTTTAAATTTGTAAATTTTCTCAAATCAGGGACATGAAAGTAAGGCAAAGGCGGACAGTAACACACTAACCCTTGATATAAGCGAAATGAGAATATGCACGATAAAGCTAACAAACTGCAGCCAGTTTCAGAACTAAGTAACGAAAGGCAATGCAGATAATTCGATTAGACGTCATAACTGGATTTTTAATACGAGAGGTAGTGCGAAGCCGATTCAATTCCTAAAGGCAACCGAATCACAGTGATGTGGCCGCATTGTTTAATGTTTTGATTTTCCAAGTTCAACTTGCTTGCGTTGCTTTCTATTTGATGAGCAAAGAAAGATAGAAAGATAGATGGGGTCTGAGTCATACGTTCTAATCTGAGGAGGTTGCAAAAAGGTGAATCTCAAAAATATGTGACTATCGGTCAAACGGATATGAAGACTGATCGGGTAGAAATGTCTTCTAAACTTTCATTATTGCACAGAAAGGAAATGTCAGCATGTTAATCATACATTAAGTTCAACATTCACCATAAGGATAACGAATAAGGTTTACAGAGTTAAAAGGACCTAGAGCCTGATGATTAACTGAGGATACCGATATTCGTCATTTCAATCACGGGCGCATACTGTCCTGTACCTGGACTGGATTTAAGGGCGAAAGAAATCAAATTACTTTTATATTCACCAGTAACGATAGAAGACATACGTCGCGAGATGTTAACATTTCGTTTACTCTCTTCTTTTTATATTACCTGCATGTTT
>LUCH01001975.1:11685-28826 GCA_013368495.1 Paragonimus heterotremus | reverse complement strand
CAGGCCATGTACTAAGGATGCCAAGTAGTCATCTGCCACACCAAGCACTGTTTGCCGACGCTGCTACCGATTGGCGTGAGGTGTGAGGTGGACAAATGATGACCTAGCGTAGACAAATGAAATCGTTCACTGCAGATCAGGTTCGTTTCCCGCGCTGGGGCCCTCGTGACTCACAGAGTCGGTGACTGAAGACGTTAAGTGAGATGGTGTCTAACCGAGCTCAGTGGCGTGCGTGTTGTCGTTGTTTGTCCGAGTTGTCTGTGAAGTGAGTGCATTTAATGACGGGGTGCGGTGAAAGCCGTAAGGAAGTTGTCTTGTTGATGAAGCCTTACTTTCATTTACAGCTCAGTTGTTCGTTTGCGAGATGTAGATACTTTGATGTTGAATGTTTGAATATAGAAGTGACCATTTTTTTAGTAGTTAGGTTCCTTTTCGTCTCCATTTTTATTCTCTCTTCCTATACAGGGTTTTATTTTTTCTTCGTGGTTATGTGGCAGTTAAGCATCAGTGTGAATCACTGATGTATTGCCGTCTATGACGATGATGATGGGAAACAGAGAAAAAGGTTTGTGCCCACTGGCCTACATGTCATGCAGCTGTTTAAGGGATGAAAAACAATTTACAGTACACCAATTGCTTGGTACTCGTGACAGCACTGTTTTTCATAGCTGAGGTGAGATGGCAACATGAATTAACCTTAAGCAGACGACCTACCAAGCGACCAACAATTGATCGTGACGAACAACAGCAAAGATAACGCACCTACATTGAAATGAATTAGTCTTAGACATATCAGCACACTACAGTCAACAAGTGAAAACCTGAAATTTACGATCCTGTCACTGCGTACACCACAGATTAATAGATATGAAGTGGTAACTCTAACAGAAAGCACATTATTGGCAGTTGTCAACAGATACAGCAATCTACTGAGATGCCAACAGAGATTGTGTTCGGACAACCTGAGCAGCGATGGCGCACAACAAAAACAAATGCTCTCTGACAATCTTATTGCGATACAGCAAATTAAGAAGCTAAGCTGCGGCTCGTACGACGTTTGTTTCTATTCAAGAATTTGGGCCCCACATGGACTGAAACCTCATCACTGTCAATGGTACTGCAACACTAGTTATGCACAAACGTCATAAACCCACAAGAAAAATCATTAGAGTACGCATAAGACGAATTGGGAACGATACCTATTTTATAAACACCAGATGCTCAGATTCAAACATTCAACATCGAGGTGTCTATACTTTGAAAAACAAACTGCTGAATAGTAGGCAACAGTAAGACGGCCTCATTGTGACCTTTGTTGCTTGTTCCATTAATTGTTCAGCTCAATCACTCAGCAACATTCACATCATCGGGCCCAATTAACTGCCATCTCCCCTAGGGTCTTTAGCAACGTTTAGAAAACGGCAGAAACTGTCGCCTTTCGTTATTCGGATCAACTGTGGTTTGCTGTTTATCTGGAAGGGGAGATTGGAGGATCCCATAGTGGACCAGACAGGTAAGATTTTGCACATATGCAAATGAGTCATCTTGCATCACAGCGGATCACCATCATACTAGAGAAAAATAGCAGTCTCAAGTGCATGCTACGACAGTATTTCCCAATAAATCCCGGAGAACGATCAACACTCCTATTGGCAGGTCAAATATATCCATCAACCAGTGAAAGCGTGCTTGAAAGTTACAACATGTCTCTGATTCGATTATGACCTTAACTTTTTCTACCAGAACATAGTTCACCCCCGTAACAACTGCTGGACTGCTACGACCCGCGATGCAGTGCATAATCTTGTCTGTACTCTGTGTGGTCCGATGTACGTTCTGATTTTGCCAGGAGACTTTTGCAAGTTCTCAGTTCGGACACACAACATACTGTAAATCAGTGTATAGACGTGGGACCAACAGAAACTACTGATGTAGGCTTATAAACAAACCGTAAACACATGCAAAACTATATAAAAAAAAGCACATGGTCGGTCACTTGGCCATTATCACGATTATGTACGGCGCTGACAGTCAGTTAAGGAAAACGCGTAGGTGTGCAACCACCAACCAAATGGCTCCAATCAAAAACAAGTCATAACCATTGAGGAAAAATGCTAGCCTGTCAATCTGTCAGGTATCCAGGTGGACAGTTTTCTTGCCGCAAAAAGCTGTAACTACATTCACATGAGACCATAGCCTTGATTCAAGGAAGAGGGTTGGGTTACGAGTCAATTTAGATCGGGAAATGAAGTGTGGGGGAAAAAGCCGTAGATTTCTTTTAAAATCGCGTGACCGTTGAATTCGCCATGTACGTTGTTGTGTCGACAGGATGTTAAGAAGCAAACTAAAGAACTAGTCGCCAGTCTTCTGTAGTAAATGGAAGTTATTTTGGCCACAGATCAAGATGCTTTGAAATCTCGTGTTAAAAAAGGCGACCACAGGTTGATGAAGTCTTTTGAACCGATTTGGGAATTGACAGAATATCTTCAAATCAGTGCTTGCCGACATTTATTCCAACTAGCTTACAAAATTCAAGGAGACACTGTATTTTGACAAGTTAACGGAGAGATCTTACACGTCTGTTCACAAACACAGTTTGTTTGTTGAGGAAAGAGAAGGGAATGGCTCAGCCTGCAGGGATGAGCATCTAAGAGCAGCAGGAAAGTTTTAACTGTTGGCTAATATACGAAGTACACCCAAGGCAGTTAGTGCCAAAATCTTGCACTTTCTGTGTGGTCACTATTGAGAAACCAAGAATACAAAGGCGAGTCAGTGCTTTTGAGCCACAGACATAGGTAACGAACATGTTTCCATTCCAAACAATCACGTAAGTATCCGACAACGTAGTAGCAACGATATCAAAAGTTGAACTGGAACATGTAAATCTCTCCCTCAACCACCAAAACCTCTCTCTAAGCATGTAAGTTGAGATCGAATGTATGCGATTCCGACAAATGGGTGTGATTGGTGGCTCACAAAGACTATCAATCTCGAAACGTACAGATAGCAACAGATGGGAATAACTACAGTCAAAACGAGTCAAGAACCAAAAAAAAACTAGAACATAAGAGTCGAACAACGCCATACAAGTGGCGCGAAGTTTAACTATGTGTTCGAGTAGCCAATAGTATGGCGAACTAGGCTGAGACCTACACCAGAGCCGACAACGTACACGGAGCAGCAAACGAGTAGATGGAACAAACAAATAAAACTCATCGCAACAGTAGTCCAACCGACTTAACCGTTGGTTTGTCAACGGAGTAAAACACAGGATGCACCCAAGCGAAACATACCGTCAAGTCGGATCAAGTCAGTCAATATATCAAACAAGCAATCAACTGTTCAATAAGAACATAGGATGAATTTTTGGTTAAGTGCATTTTGAAACCCGACATAATAGCTATGAATACCGTGAAATACAGAAATACGAGGGGATAACCTAAAAAAGGAGGAGGATAATGGTTAGCAAGTGAGAAAGTTCAGTAAGTCTTTTTTGGTCTTGTTAAGAAATTAGTAAAACTTGAACATGTCAAGGTGGCAAAGAAAAAGGATGGATAAAGACTTTTTGACAAGCACTTTGTGGCGAAACAACCAGTAGGCGTGTTAATACATCTCATGGAATATAACGGCGCTTCGTTAGAAGCTTTAACCTTCTGAACACACAGTGGGATCCACGTAAAGCAATTCAGATAAACATAACGAATGAACAGTGCAGTGACATGAAGAACACAATTTTCAAAAAAATTCACACCAGCTATTGCATAAAAGGTTTCATTCTTTCGAATTTTTCATTGCCAGTTACGAGAGATTGAAAAGGAGGAAACAAATTTTGACTTCTTTGAGTATGTTATTTAGGTACACATTGAGGAGATAAAAAATGGTTGCACACAGCTGATCATAACAGCACTGAAAATACCGTTTACATCAAAGTTGTTGCCAAATGAACGATGAATCACCAGATCAACGGCATATTTACGTAGTGCACTGAGACTACCAATACGATAGAAACCTAGTAACAACGCCATATCTCGGTTCTAGTTGAATGGTGCTCAAGGGGGTTGATATCATTAGTGGATTACTCATTAGATCAAGCAAAATTTAATAAACGCCTTAGTTCCATGTAGTAGACTGAACTGCACAAACGTCAAAAAGGTACACTAAACGAGGCAAATATGTGATAGTTTATCATATGAAGATTGAGTGTACAATGAGTAATGTTGTTTGATTCAATAGAAGTTTCATGACAGAATGTCTTTCCATTCCCATTTGTAAGGGTCGCGTTGAATTGGTAACCAGCTCTAATACATCTGTTTGCCACCGGAAGTAAGAAAGCGATTGGGATGGTTTGTTGACAAATGACGGCGTCTCAGTGGAGAGAACAACCTGTACACAGTGGTGAGGACTCATTCGGTTCGCTCGTGGTTTGACGAATTAATCTATGCATACCTCCGTAACATGTGTGATTAGCTAGCCGTTTCAGTCAAGCTGTGCAAACGTGACATTAAATGAATTGCATCTAAAACACCTTCCTCACTAACACTGAGTATTTATTTGAGTCACAGCAACCATCCGGTCGATGTCTTTTTATCCGTAGCCCTGTAGGAAACTGCGACTCATTTTCTTATGACACTAGATCTGGGACAGGAATATTTACAGGTCACTGTCAAACAACGTCGTAAAAAGCAAATTTCACGATAAACATTTTCAGCCAGTATCACCATTTTCATGTTCAATACTGAGGGTTTTCTTTCCATTAATCAGATTGTAACTCTGCCTTCAAAGACATTACATCTGGTTAAAAAAAATGCCAGCCTCCTATGTTCCTTTCAGCCACGTGTGTTGGACGATGACTGAATCAGCGTCTCTGAGCTCCAGTTCACTTCACTCGAATTATTAACTGTTATTCAGCAACAAGTTTTGACGTCTTATCTGAGCCGACAGTCAGCCTTATTCACGCATTAAAGCATTAGTGATTGCATATTACTGTAACACGTGAGGTTAACTGACGAGCTCATTAGATGCTGCGCATGAACGCACAGCTAGGGCAACCAATTCATGAGAGCAACCGAAATTCAATGACTGCCTGACATAAGTTCGACCCTATTGGGCGTATAAGTTTCGTCATTAGTGGGGAGGTTGGTACAACAGAGAACCAATTCAAAAACTTTTTAATAGGCATCAAATAAGAGAATCCAAGGTTAACGACAACAAGTCGGTGACGGTGTTACTGAGGTGCGACTGTAGACATGGTAACAACATACTAGGTAACTTGGTGGCGAACGTCTTCTATTGATTATACCGAAGTGTACACTAAACATAAAGTAATCCTTACAGGCTTTAGCCAAAAAGCTAGCAATCAACATAGAATAGTTCGATCTTCACAGTAGTAAACGGATCTCAAGTACATGCTGACTGAGGTTCAAACGAATGTCAAATACTTCCATCTTTTATCGATAATCACCAGCTTCAGAACCAACAAATTTATGTTAAATTCAACTTGCGGTTCGAATGATTGAAACGAACGGAAAAATGACACATTCGCCAAGTGACTTACTGCGATCAGCTTGAGTGTCGTCGTTGATAATTTTGGCCAGGCCGAAATCCGAAACTTTGACAGAATAGTGTGCGTCCACCAGAATGTTTGCAGCCCGCAGATCTCGATGGACGGAGTTCTTTTCCTCCAAGTATGACATGCCGCTGGAGATCTAAATTTACAGCAATATACAATACGTAATTAACTGGTTTTGTGTGCTAAAGTGGGTTATATCGCTTCCCATAGAATGATGGCAAAAGAGAAAGAGAACAATGAAAAGTTGGATGGAAAGGTGGGCGACAGAGCACGAAGATCGAAGACTTCGTCTAAGTGGCTTTCAGCTTGATGCTGATAAGCTGGGATCATTTTACCATATGCATCAATCATACCCAACTTCGGACAGATACGTAGGCATTATATATAAACGTGTTTAGTTACCACAATTCTTAGCTGAGGATTTCTGCAAAGTAAATGAACTGAAGAAACATTAAGGAAACGAAGAGAGCAATAAACCACGGTACTAAACGAGGATCTATGCAACTAAATCCCCAAGCTGTGCAAGGAACACTATGCACTGGTCTCCTGAACCAACAACAGTAGCATGAAATATATGATTCCGGTAACTCTGGTGATGAAACAGTAGGTTACTAGCTTATACGTCACAAATCTTTCGCCGGCGAGGTAAAGAGGGTCATAAAAATGTTGAATACTGTTAGAGTGACTAAACTCTGACGGATTTTTCCACAGCAAACGGACTCGAATCTGCAACGGTATGTTTGATAGACGGAGTCGATACCACCAAACAATAGTCATTTCTAGCGCTGGCTAGAAAATATGGAACAAAAATGATGCTGAATGACCGCCATTTCTTAAAAAATATATACATTCAGTTGCCAAACCAAACACACAAGCGGACATTGCGCCTTCCTAAATCAAACCTTCATGAAAAGGAAACCCACATTACATATTGACTGCCTAATAATCGTTCTCATAATAGCTAAGATTGTGTAAAAATGAATACCGCAAACACATTCATACCACCAGAACCTACCTGGGCCATCATATCAATGAGATCATTCAACTTCAAATGTTGACTTTCCTCGCTACGTAGGAAGTCGACCAATGCGCCCTTTTCCATCAGTTCGGTTATAATATAAACCGGCTGATCGTCGGGTTGAGTACACACACCAAGCAGTTGTACAATGCGTGGATGATGCAACTGATGCATGAGACGGGCTTCTTCGATGAAGCGTGTTCGATCCGTATGATCCAGTCGCATTTTGACTGCAACATCGACTGAATTGTTCCACTTGGCTAACCATACTTCACCAAAACTGCCATGACCAAGCCGACTAATGGTTCGGATGGAGTCCCGATTAACTTCAAACTCACGAAATTGCACAGGGGGACGATAATCTCTGGGACACGGCTCAGTTAGTCGACAACACAGACCCTCGGCTGTTTCTGAATGTCAGATGTTGAGATTAAAAAAATCAGGTTAATAAAAATAGTGAGACAAGAGGCCGGCAAATGAGGTGGGGGGACATATGGATGCATACATCGTTTTTCTACAGTCAGAAAGGTTGAAATAAGTGATTGAAAATAATCAGCGAACGTGAATACCTCGGGTTTACTAACAAAGGAAGCTAAAATAACCCATAAAACCGGCTGGGATCAGTAAACAAATGATAGGTCAGCACACGGAAAGGAAACCTCCTCGCAAAAAAAACGGAACAAATGGAGGTATATATATATATATATATATATATATATATATATATATAGCGTTGCGCACGAAGATTCCAACACAAACGCCAGTGATTTCTATGCTTCGCCCTATCAGACAGCGTCCTCAACCAGAACTGTTCATTGTTTTTTGGACTCCAGCCAGGGGTCGGGGACAGGCATTCTGTGAAAATCCTTTGTAAGAATCAGCCAGGTTTCACAACCGTACAATCAGACTGCTCGTACGGCAGCATAATGAGCTGGGTCTTTCCGTGAAAGAGTGAGATCATGCCGGCGTCATAAACAGTATGGATTGGCAGGCGCCATCTGAGTTTTAGCTAAACGAGTTGTGATCTCATCAGACATTTCACCGGCGCTGATGAGGCCTCCAAGGTATACAAACCTCTCGATTACCTTTAACCACCACCAACACAACCAAAGACAAGATCAGGTGCAGAGTTCTGTCAGTCTTGCGACAACACTCTACGGTTATAAAGTAAGCAGGTCCTGCCAAATTGATGACCTGAATTGTCACCTGTCCAAAACGCTCTAACCTCCAGTAAACCCTCATGGACAAAAGCAATGTAAACTGTATTACTCTAGGTCTCTGGGAGCATTTCAACATAAGCACATTTGGTCCGTCGGGCTACATTCTAGGATCATGTCTACTATTGAATAGAAAAGGGGAGGCTAGGAAACCTTGTCGCACCTCCTGTGAGATGTTGAAGATGAGCCTCAATCCGATCAGAGATCTGACGGCAACTTGGCTTCAGGATGTTCGCATACTTTTTGGACACACTTCCTCGAAATGTCATCGCAGAGTGCGGCTGTGTCAACCTCTGATGTCAAAAAAGAATTGTTTGCCTTCTGTAGAGGGGGCAGAATGTGAAGATGCAACCAGAAGAAAAGCCACCTTGATTCTCGCGGGCATACTGTCCACGCATTACACCCGGTATACGAAGTACAATAACTGTAAGTAGCTTCGACACAAAAAGAATCAAGCTAATCTTTCTAAAGTCTGTACTCGAAATGCATGAGCTCTTTTTGAGAGTGGGAATAAAACCAGTAAAATTCCAGTCAGTTGGGATGACTTCACTGACCCAGAGTTTTCGAGACGAAGCCAACATCTCGCTGATTGAGGTCGGCCCCCATCTATGATAAGAGCAGATAGGAAATCATCTGGGCCAGGTGCCTTGTGAAGTTACGAGAACTTCACTTCAAATTAGTGCTCTGAGTCGGAGAGTGGGGAAATGGAAACAAACCAACAAGCATAGGTATTAGGAGACGTAGTTTAACGGTCCGGCTGGTCTGTTGAACTGCTGCTAGAAGTCCTCGGTCTAGTGTCCTAAGTATCATTACAGGTTACAGTTCGACTTACCACTGGCTTCGCAGACTGTCTCGCTCACATCCGGATTCGTGCTATCCGTCGTTTGGAGCTTCCGGGAGTTCCTGATAGAAGCTGTTACCTTAAGTTCTACAGACCGGACGAATTAAGTTGAGTTTCCAGATGATACGTTACAAGGTGTATTAGCGGCAAAGTGGCTTATAAGTGTGTCCAAACTCACACACAAGAATTTGGGATGATCGGGCTGACAAGTTACTGTATAGTTAACATAGAAGAGATCCATTTGCGATAAATCTGGACTTCGGCTGGATTCGTAGCTCAGCTAGTAGAGCGCTTGCCGCGTTTGGGCATGGTGTTTCTGTCGCTGGTTCGAATCCAGCCGAAGTCCAGATTTTTCGCAAATGGATCTCTTCTAAATCATCAAATGTGCCAAACTGCTTATCAGTACAGTCAATAGTCAAGTATCGTTAGCGTTGAGATACCACAAGCTCGGTTGAGCCGAAACAGCAGGTGTATGCATGGTCTGCGTTGGCATATAACAGTTAGTCAGCCTGGATAAGCGTATGCGCTATTTGGATTGCAGTAGTTAAGTAGATAGTGGCGATATCGGTCATCAAAGACAACCGCGTAGATTCGAGCCACAGCGATCATGAACGGTGTTGGTTAAGTCAACGTAGCGTGACAGCACCCCATCGAAATATGCCAGTTTCACATGGCAAAAAGCCTTCCCTTAATGGGCTGTAGAGGGGTAGCATACGATACCTCAGAAAACTCCCAGCACGCATGCGAAGGTTGGACTAACTACCAAATCAGGAAGAATGCAGCACAGAAGGGAAAACAATTTGACTGGAATGAGGCGTTATAGGACATCCAGTGCAATTTCAGTTTCAAAACTGTATAGTACGTACAACCAACACACCTGGGGTTGTGAGCATACGACGCCGAAGATTCCAACTCTCCAGTCCGTTAAGATGAGCACAGTACACTACGTGACTAACAGTGATAATAAGGCTGTGCTAACTCGGCAACTCAGATATCGAGGAAATGATCTGCATTTCGTTTCGGTACCTACGGAACCGGTGGTATAAAAAGTCACAACAGCCAACGGGGACGAACTCAGTCTTTCTCTTCGCCATCATTATTTTCAGCTTTGAGCCGAACCAGTAGATAGTATGGCTCTGGCTACTGTTGGTCCCGACAATGATTCACGGGGTTGCAGAGTAACAAATCAGTAAACAAAAAAGAAGAAGAAGGTAGTAAACAAAAACAGCTGAATTCCATGAAAAAGTCGATAAGTTTGCGGATACAGGTTTGCCGTTGACTGTGACACACTGTCATGCCAGTGTTTCTAACCAGCAGTGTGGGTGTTCGTGAATTCCCCAAAGAACAAAAGTATTCCAAACTAGAGCTGACGTAGTGGGAACTAGCGTAAACCATTCACAATATGGACCGTATCCATAAGATCAACGAGCGAAAACAGTAAACCATTAAGAAAATCGACCCACATCAGTAGAAGTAATGGAATTTTTCGTTTACTTATGTGGTAGAAAATGAGCCGGTGGAAACAGTCTTCGAACAAACGTTCGTACGTACTCAGCAAACCTTAATGAAAACAGAAAATACTGTTTAAAAAATAACGTGCGCCGAGTACCACAAAACCGGAATTCGATACGTTAGTCGAGTTCGAAATGCGAAACACATGAGCTGAACGGGCGAAAGTTGCGGCAGGTGCACAAAAGGAAGATCGGCACACCCACTGATCAATCGTGATTCAATGTAGACATATGTGAAAATCTGGTCAACGCGAATTACTTGCAAATTTACATTAAAGGATTAACATTAAGTTAAGTTTCTAACTTTTACACCGGAAAATGTTCGCCTTCAAGGCATACGAAGTCACATGCGAGATGGGAAGCAACAAGTTGCCCACACAGGTGGAAACAGTTACTGCGGATGATATCGAACCCACCATCACGCAGCGGGTGATTAGATGTGGTTATTACGGAATTTTCGTGCGTTTGAAATCCGAGTCACATGAAGACAACCAAATAGGCTCATAGGGAGGAGAAATACCTTTGCATGTGCTTTCCTATGCCTATGTCGATCAGGAAAACTTGTCAGACAGTCTACAGATGTGAAGTAAATGGAATAGAACAAAATATACTTGAACAGAGATGCTAGCGTTATAGCCCATCAACAACGAACATTGAAACACACTAAAACAATGTTTTGTTAAATTTGCGCATTCAGTAACCTGTGGAAGTGGCCTACAAGGGTGGCTGGAAGATAACATTGAAAGATTGTTTCTTACGTACCTGCCGATCAAACAGAAGTCTAAAACTCTCAATTGATTCAACTATAGCTACTCCAGTTGATAGCCTGTGAACACTTACGACAGTTGTAAAATCTCTTCGTAGGATAAGGACAAGCTTGTATGCTTGTTTACAGGTATGGGCGGATTATGAAGCTGAGCATAGTGCGAGAATTTATGGTGGATGTTCCACAAATTCTTCCTACCAGGCACAATGATATATGGTCCGTTTATCCCTTATCATTCGATCAATCATTTTCAGTCCTGAGCCGTGCTCGTGGTTACTAAGGCTTGGGCTGCAGTTTGTCCTGACAATGGCCCAGGAAGTCATACAGTGATAAATAAGTAAAAATGTAGAGGAGGAAAAGAACAGAAATCAAAATAACTAAAACAATTGAGCTTTATGAAGAATAGGGTCGACAAGTTTGCGGATACAAAGCTCATCACTGATTGAGAAACACTGTTATATCAGAGAGTGTTTTCAATCAGCGGTGTGGATGGTCGTGAGCTCCCCAACCGGGTAGAGGGCACCTACCAACCTTGCTCAGCGGGACGGTCAAGGCTACCATAATCCATGATCAAGCTATTGTCTAGCTGCCTTGCGGTCTCCCCTAGCCATCAGCATCCACATTGAACAATGTACGGTGCCGCAGGCGTTTCGTCAGCATACGGAGTACACGATCCAACCGGCGAGGACTGCATTTTTCCACCTCGGTTGTTGGTCGCGAACTTGCACATTTTCGGAATACGCGATGTCGGACTGTCGCGTTGCTCCCAACGTCAGTCCATTTGATACAGATCAACTGGCGGAGATAACGATGGTCAAGTATCGCACACACTGTATCGTATACATTGTGCCCGAATAGGCCAGGTCCCTGATCCTTAGAGCAAAACTGAGTGCAAAAACGCACTGCAAGCTCCGCTTTTAATTGACAAGTGGACGTCTGTGCTATATCACAAGTGACAGGGTTTGTTGAACGAACTACGTGCTTCTTCTATCCTCGGGGACATCGCGTCAGCTATCCTCTAGGCCGACGAAATGACACTATTCAAGTAGATGAAGCGATCGACAATCTCCAGCGGCCTGCCAGCAATAAAAAATACGGGGTCAGTGACCACCCAGTCGTGTAGTAACATTATTTTGAAAGTGTAAAGCGCATGCCATGCAGAGCAGCCACGGCACGTGGCCGATTCAACGTGGTCTGTATGTTCTCCACAGAAGAACTACGTAAAGCAGCGCCTACTACCAGATTCCACATGCCTAGCTTGCATAGTGATATGAGCGATTTGGTATTTCTAAAGTGACAGTCGGCTCAGTTTTGATGGCGAATGTGAACGACTTTGTACTTGATTTTGAACGGCAGGCTGTTTTCTATGGGCCACTGACTCAAATCTTTCTGTAGGGTTTCCATATAGTAAAGAAAATTCACAACTCACCAGAATTTTGCACTCGGCGTACAGCATCGCCACTAGTTCAAAAAAGAAACATAAATCCTAAGAATATCCTTGCGTAACGCCGGTGTTGACAAAGAACCAGTCCGACAAATATTCATTCGCTAAATGCAGTAGGACGACAGTAAAATACACACGATGGTGCATAACTGACAAAAATACTTAGTGGGAACGGATTCGCGTCCCGACAATTTGCAAAAACCAAAGATCATATTGATTACGTAAGTGGATTGATTTGTGTAGAACAGGAGCAACACGTCTCTTGCAGCGCACGAACGGGCAGGTGACAAAAGGAATTTCCATACACCTCAAGACAAAAAATGTGAGACAAGTAAAAGGATTTTCAGACGTAATAAAATAACAAGATGATCAGTAGACCAATCAAACGTCCCACAGGTTGAAACAACACAAGGGTGTGATGCCTTCTGAAACTGAAAAGACAGCCTGGGAAATGTGGATACCTGTGATGAGAATCTACTCGATTCACCGCTTATCCAAACACTGGCATAATAGATACAACAAGGGACCAACTTAAACGTCGCGTTAAGAAACCACGTCACGATTAGACGAACAACCTCAATATTACATTTTCCGTTATTCGCCAAGTTCTTTGTTTTGTATTGCACCAATCGGCCTACAGTTTGTGACTCAGCATGCATCATTGAGACCAACCAATGACAAACTCGGATATACATTTATAAATGCGAGTTCTTGTCTCACAAATAACAACCACTTACTACAACCAATCCGAGGTCTTCTCCCTATTGCTCATGCGGGGAGTTTTAAATCAAGTACAATTTCAAAGGTTACTCGAGGTTCCCAGTCCCGAGTATTGCAATAACACATCACAATAGTATTTTCAGATTCAGGCGACCTTAATATGCTTGTTTCATCGCATTAGGGTGCTGAATAACTCAAATTTAATGCAAAACGTTCGACGGTGAGCAACAAGGAGTATGGAGATGTCGAATATGTTCATTTTGACAGCAATGGTCCGTTTACGACGGGTATTTCCAGAGTTCACAAAGAACAGTTTTCTAGACAATCGTATTGCAATACCGATTCACACGATTTATAAACGCACGGTCAGCGACTAATTGGTGTTTATCAGCCATATCAGTCGAGAATGCAACCAGACCACACTGGAGGTCAATAACCTTTGGAAGCGTGTCAATATTCTTTTCAAACGATCACACCTTCAGTTTGGTGTGTATGTGCAATCTCCTCTCTATTTTGAAATGTTGCATTCCATTAATTTCAACATACACACAATTGCGTTCAAGTGCTGTTGTGGCAGCCGGCATAAACCCCACCGATTCTGACCAACTGAACAAATTCCAGTTCCGTCTTCAGTTCCACGTGAATGAACCGACAGGCAGGAAGTAAGGCAGCCAGTCATGGTTAATTCACCAACCGTGCAGACTAAGAGAGATACGGTTACGTCAGGATTAGCAGCTCATTCTCCTAAGTTCATCTGTGATCTGATAGTAGAGGGAAGGATAAGTCCACGTTTGCAGTCTAGTCCAAGACAGGATCGGGATTGTGAAGACATGGAAATATAAGTGGCGAATAGGTCTTCTGAGGTTGCAAATGTATGGGTGGATTGTATTGTGCGTCGACAACAGACGATGGCACATCCAAGTAAAGGATGGAAGCCCAGGTAAATATTTTATGTGGCCATGCAGACCTTGAGGCAGCCACGCCAATGATAGCCGACAACTAGACGATCAACCTGCATCCAGGATTGATCAGGTGATGGATGTAGCCAAGTGGCACGTTAATGTCTAGAGTACCAGAAGCTTGTACTCAATGAAAACAGTACGACACCAATGGAAAGGTGTAACAGACAACTATCAATGTTTAGTCGACGAATTACCATCACCACAGACACAAAATAACAGTTTCACATTGACACATAACCAGCAACACACAATCACAGGCTCTAGTAAAGGAGCAAAAGAAAAGTGACAGATAGAAACTAAATACAAAACACGTCTGAAATTAAACCTATATCGTGAAGATGCCTACATCAACAAACAAACAAGTAAGCTGTAAGTGAAAGTACAACGTCAACAGAAATACAGCTTCCTTACGGCTTTCCTTGCCCAAGGTCATCAACTGCTTCAAATCCATAGACAACTCAGCCGAACAACAACATTCAAACCAAAGTCTGATTAATCACTATGTCACGTAAGGTCACCAACCACCTATTCTGAATCGAGGAAAGGCTAACCAGGAAGACGAAGTCGACCTGCAGTAGTTAGCTATTTAGTAACTGAATTCACATCTTTACCCTAAATCATGATTTGTCTACCTCGCACCCTACACCATTCGGCTGCTGAATCTAAAAAGGTGTTCGATGTGCAGATTTCAGATGGTATACTTAAAACGCGGTCTAATCACCCACGTATGTCCACATATAAAGGTGGAACAAATGAACTCTTCCGATTAAAGAAGAAGAGAGTCAGAAGAAGTACTCTCAAACGAAGGAGCATTCCGAACGCTCAACGGCTGACTGTGACTACCGGTGTATTCTCTAATACAACCGAAGAACTTTTGCTGCCATCTAAACGTCTGATGTAATTTCGAATACGTCCACTGCGTGCACCACTGATCGGAATTAGGCAACACTTTCTCATGCATTGTACCGTCGGGCAGGACAACCTTATTAACAACAAGTAAATCGGTCCTCCGAGAAAATCCTATTCACTATTGCATTGCAGGTCAGACTTCTGAGTCACAGACTCCGAATAAGGTCCCTAAATTCAACCCGATTCCACGGCATAAATGAAAATATCGGAAGTTATCGATATCCTGACAGACCAGTCCACTCATCTGCACTTTCTCTCTCTCCTCTGCTCCTAATTTTCCTCTCTTCAAGCCAAGGCATTCGTTAAATAGTTGCACTCTTAATGCTCACAAGCTTCGACAAACAGATCAGCAAGCTGTTTTCGAGAGCGTCCTCTTGAATCTGGAACTGGATGTGTGCTGTGTCCGTCGAATGAACCTTCGCGACCTTAGAATTGTCCCTTACTTAAATTCGCCTTTAGACAACACTACAGGTCAACAGTTTTTCTCAAGATTTCTGGTGACGACGAAACCAAATGTTGCAGTTGAGCTGGAGCATGGACTGCACTGCGCTTCAAGGTAGAGCAGGACCTACTCAACTAGCGTTCGGTGAGTGACCGTCTATGCGCCAGTTCTTCAGTCAAAGTCGGCCGACATGGGCCAGCAAGACGTTGTTCGTTTGCCATATCTACATATGCTTCTACAGACAACTCGAAAGCTGTCAACAACGTCTTTTACGATGTTTTCTCTTTCGATACAAATTAGGCAGTCGAACATCGCCGTGTTTGCTGGTGATATGAGCACAGAACTCGATCGCCTTACTACATGGAGAAGCGGCTGGGTGGTGTTTGGTGACCGTGCACGATGCACTGATAATGGCGATCGCCCACCATAATCATGCACGTTTCGCTCTACATATCGAATAACGCATTTCAGCACAAACGACGGCAATGCATTAAATGCAGACCACCCTGTGCAACTCAGCCATGGACGCGAATCGATCAAACTGCCGTCAGCTATCCGTAACGTCAACCCACTATTGATTGTCGTTCGTTTTGAAGTAACCATGTTGATCCGGATTATGTCGCAGTTTGTGCCCGTTTTGTAGTATTGATTAGTCAGAAATCATCTGCTAACAAACATGGAGTAGTAAGCTAGAAATTGAGCGACAAGGGGATAAGGAACGCCTGTTGAACAGCACTGATAGTGCTGGTTCACAACAGTGAAGAGACTCAAACGAGCACTGGACAAAAATCTCAACCATGTGAACATTTTGTGAAAAGGCCTACTCCGAAGGAATATCGTAGATATGATAGAAGTGGATTTCCGCTGACTCAAAAGAACTTATGAACAAACGTCAACTGCTCCCCATGACTCCAAACACGACGGACTGTCGTGAATTGAAACGCAAACTTAAGAAGTCTGTAGAAAGGCCGTGAGGCTTAGTATTCCAAGCGAGCCAAAGAGATAGAGAAAACATTTTTATCAATGAACACCCAGGTGTTATCTTCCCCGATTCGTGGTTGCACTGGCCGTCGACAAGGTGTAGTGAGATTGTATGTGAAAAAGATGGCTTACAAATTTACACTTCGTCGTGGCGACTTGATAAATGGGCTTAGCACCCTGAAGAGCAGTTCAGCTGTCTCAGCCACCTCCTTCAGTTATAAATGATGAAGGTTGCGTGGTTAGTTATGACATTCCCGACGATCTCCCGTTGGAAGTCTAAGCGGTTTTGGAGCTTGAAACATCGAAACGTAAAAAGGCTAACGGTCCGAATCATTTCTAAATTATCGAAGATGGCGATGAGATAGTGTCGATCGAACTGACCACACTCCTCCATTTCATATGGGACAATGGAGAGAGGCCTCATGACTGGTGTCTATCAACAGTCATATACTCCGGAGAACATCATATGAATTGCGTCTTCTCACTGTTTCATTCAAGTTCATCAAGAGAACAAACTGTTGCAAATATCCATTTCCATTTGCAAGATGTAGGACTCAAGACGATGAAAATTTAAACATAGACCTAGCTATTCCCAGTAGTTAAGACCCCTCTTCTCATTTTCTGTTTTTTGTCTTTCCTGATCAGGACCTGCTCTTCTTCTACAGGGTAGCGAGGAAATCAAGCATCAACGAGAATCATTGAGGTATCACTGCCTATGATGATGGTTTTCAAAAAGGTGTCGGAACACCATGTGACAACCA
>LUCH01001974.1:96743-115792 GCA_013368495.1 Paragonimus heterotremus | reverse complement strand
CAACTTCGACTGAACTTATTAGACGTGGAATCGAGTGAGTGATATCTAATGTACCTCGATTTGGACCAGAATTTAAAACGGAACTCACTTAGATGTTTTAATAGACATTGCATAAAACAGCACCATTAGTTTTCAAAGTTAAAGAGACTGTACTTTTTCAGTCGACAGTAAATTTTACCTAGACTAATCAGTACCACTCCTTGATACTTACTATTTAGTTAATGTTTAGTTTGGAGGGATGTAATTTATCTGAATACTACTAGTAATATGTTTCATACGGTGACTCAGTGATAAATAGTAGTGGTTTCAGTCACCGGATTGCACAGCTTCACAACTCTGAAGAAATTTGATAACCGTTAGCCAAACCGTTTGGTTAAAACGACTAACCGTTTTAGCCGGCGAGGTTAGTTCTTGCTTTATTGGCAGTTGTTGTTCTCAAAGTTTTATATCTACAGGGATGCACGTGTTTACATCAAATGCGAACTATTGGATCATGCTTCTCTGCAACCCATTTCGACAGTTCGTGTGGAAGTGAAAACCAATCCATCTCGGAGATACAAGATACACTGAGAAGTAAATCATATGGAACATGGCTGCGATAGTCGACTTGTGTTTGAGCGTTCACATACGATAATTCGATCGTGCCCAATGTGAGGTCAACGGCACAGTGGTCAACACGGTTGCCTGCTCATGAAAACGTGGCCGGAGTGCTAGTCTCGGCCGTGGCAAAGGTATGCACTACTGACGGGCTCTAACGAGAGCAAATTCGAGTCTAGTGCTTCTTTTCGAAATGAGCCGACTGGAAAGTCTATGGGGATGCGACAGCTGCAATCACTTGTGGGTGATGTTCAATGTTTATGAAAACCAAATCTCCTACTACTAATCAATAATGAGTAATAGTTTCAGTGATCAACCGAGGTCGTACATCTCTTCAAGTGGTAAGCCAAACTGACTGTCTGGAGCGACTAAGCCAAGTCTTAATTAAGAAATTTTCACAGCCCAAAATGAAGCTTGGACATTTCGCCATACTGATTCCGAGGATTATTAAGGTATGTTTCTCCATTACATTTAGCATGACTTCGGTACCACTGCACTCGGTGTCAGGCTCAGGAATTTCATCAACATTCTGCCTATCTGTTTAATCGACTGAACTAGTCAGTGTAGGTTAATCTATCAAAATATTCAGATTGATCGCATCCATCTCAACCATGACCATAAAATTCACTGTTGTTTTCCTATATTTCCTAGGTTGTAGACATACCATATATTGTCCAGAGGAAACACATCAACAATCATCTGAGACCGGACTTTGACACTTTGCATCCTTGTCCATGGGCTGGATATCTGAATCGTGAAGCATTGTACCGAAGTGTAGAAAACGTTCCACATCAACGAGTCGGCGCAGTCCTATGTGACATGAGCTGGCCTGAGGGTGATCTGATGCAAGCCTATCCCCGAGTAGTGGTGAAAAGATTGTTAGAGGAATTAAAGAATAAACATGGCCTCACAATGATGTCAGCATTTGAGCCTGAATTTCGTGCCTTTAAACCCGAGACGATTGAGCCTTCGTGTAGAAATCCCCGAGTACCCATCGTAGACGAGACCATACCTGAACCCGTTCCATTCACAACAGGAGAGGATATGTATAAGACCAGCCTTTTAGCAATTTATGAGAGCTTTTTTATGGACTTAGACAAAAATATGCGCGAGGCTGGAGTTGATCTACAAGACTGCTCTAATGAGAATGGTTCTGGACAACTAGAATGCCCCCTGATGCCAGACTATGGTATTAAACCGGCTGATCAATATTTCATCTTCAAACAGGCAGTCAAGGAAATTGCTGTGAAGCATGACATGGCTATTTCATTCATGACCACACCTTTTGTTGAAGGTACTTCCAGTGGATGCCACTTTAATCATTCTCTGTGGAACGTTGACGACAAAAGAAACGCATTTTTCAGTATGAACGGTAGGTTGCAAAAATGTTTGTTGTTTTTACTATTAGTAATAAAATGTACAACCTGGTTTGAACGTTATCCTTACTCCCAACATTATTTTGGTAGTGCTGATTTTTTTCGGTCAAACTCTTTTGAGCACTTGTTCAAAAAATTGGGTTTGATAAAGTGTTAACTGACATACCGAGAGTAAATGATAACTTCTAACGGGGTTCAACTGAGCAACGTCCACAAAACGCGCAATACGATTATCTATATCATAATCATATTGGAATCAATAATTTTATTTCCCACAAACGTTGAATTTTTGTACACTATATGAAATGGGTATTTTTCGTGAACTAGGTCAAAAACGACAACTGCTTTCTTTACCATTAAGTACATACTCTGTTTGAGTCGCCAAGTAACACCAAGTAAACATTAAGCCCTATTGAATTTCCTTACAGTCTTCGAACAAGTGTGCAAGATTCGGACGGGTGGATATAATACTTTGATACACTTTTGGATGATCTGATATGAGTGAACACTTTGTGCTATTATTGCATCCATGCATTTTTGAATTAAAGCGTGAATTTCTGAACGAATTCCTGTCTGCCTTTTATTTCCCAGATAAAGATCGACTTTCAAAAGCAGCGCGTCACTGGATCGGTGGTTTGTTAGAGCACTTACCGGCCATGCTTGCGCTTTGCTCACCAACCATCAACTGCTACCGTAGGTTGCACAAGAAACTCGCCCCGGATGCCATCAATTGGGATTTCAACGATCGGTTTGTCACAATACGTGTTAAAAACACAGACGAAAAGCGCACTTACATAGAAAATCGAATTCCCTCCTCAGCCTCCTGTCCTTATCACGTGATGGCAGCCACGATTGCTGCTGGCATGGATGGAATTGAACGGAGACTAGAGCCGGTAGCCCCAGGTCAAAAACCTATAAATGGCAAGGCGACACCTACATGCAGATTACTGCCAAACACATTTCAGGAAGCCCTTCATTCGTTGCAAGCTGATAAATTATTTGTTAATAAACTAGGACCAGATTTTGTTGATTGGTTCTGCCAAGTGAAACAACGTGGAGATTTTCATAGTTTGGGAAAAGTTGATATAACACAAGAAGGAGATCAAATAAATCTTGCATATGAGCGGTATGAGTATCTCAAATACATGTGATATGAACGAATAACTAAATTTTCCACTGGGATTTGAATAATCAGCTACGCTGAATAATTCAAAATATCCGTCCCCGATTTTACAAACATCACTATCAACCAGTAGAAGGGTTTTGACTCTTAATTCATACTGTCACATTATCCTCTGTTAACTAAGGAAATCTGTGTTTGATAACGATAAATAGTTGAATATATACTTTTTCTAAATTATTTCTTCTTCTAAATGGTAACGCTGAGAATGCAACTGTTAGATTTGAACGTGTACAGAGCTTGTCTTAGACATCGATTATAGCGGATCCTTAGAATATCATCCTGATGATAATTACCTCTTGCATACTGATTTGAATCAATCTGAAGGACAACTGAGTCAGTTTGCAATTCAATGGCTAGACAGAACTACCTAGAAAATGCTTCCGCCCATTATGTGTTTCAAGAACGAAAGAAAGAACAAACCAGACCAACAAAAATCTGACAAGAAAAGTTTAATGCATATGAGTGAGCAAGCTTAAGCTTCATTTGATCAAATAAGAGAAGATTGTAACCAATCTAGATATACGCACGGTTCAGTGAGAATTGTAAAGAAGAAATAAGGCGGGTGATGTCTTGGGTGAAACACAGGATAACCAAAAGCTAATATAAGCCATGTAGGACATATCAAATGAATCGTGGGATTCCAGTTTGTAATACAGTGCACCAGACATTGGACAAGACACACAACACTGAGGGAATGAACGTAACCTGTCAAGCAAATGAGAAATAATACGGAACCACGAATGAATTGTATTACCTTAAGATTAAACCAACTCGGACAAAATAGGTAGGAATCAAGATAAGAATGAACTGTTCAGTAGATTTTCAGTGATAAAAACCATAATCGTACGTAACACTCTCTATTCTAAACGATGCCAGCTCGTATAATACGTAACTAAAGTAGAGATAAAATTTCCAACATTCACAACGATAAGCCTCGTAAAATGAGTCACTGTAAAACGGATGATATAAACATCCTTCGTGATAGCGTGAACAAGTTAACAGCCTCAACATGGCCACAACAAAAGATGATATGAGAACCAAGTTTCAGTCATCTCTGAGGGATGAATACAACAAGAAAATAAAAACACTGATGTCCCATAGAATCTCAAATATAAAACCAATCACCCGAATAGGTCCGAACCAAATCGATGACGGTTTCGAACAAACACACATCAGTCACTCTCCCGTTTTTGGATTCGTGATTCGTACGCTTCCAAGTGAATTTGAAATAGCGGAACCCATTGTCTGAAACCATACCGACTAAGATAGATCTCTATCGATAGTTTCCAGTCAGCAGCTGCTACATAAATGAAATTCCCCATTAACAGTTGTTCTGTTCCAGAATGTGTTAAGCTATCTCACGAACACACAGCTATTCTGTCGATCAAATTATGGGGTCACGAACTCAGTGGACATATGAATGAGATAACTTGCGTTCGTTATCACACACACACACACACGGAATTCCCACAACGGTTTAGAAGAGATTCAAGTGAGGAAAATCTAGACTTCGAATGCATATGAATCAGCGACTGAAATAGCATGCGTTAACGCAGTTAGCACTATACCAGCTGAGCTACAGAACAACTCCGGGAGCTCAGAATTTCAGTTCACATCTGCTTCTTCGAACCGGCCAGATACCGCGACCAAATGTCACGAGACAAGCTCAGCCATGACAGAGTAAGGCGTGGTCACCTAACTCTAGACAATCACGTAAGCTTAGTTGATTTATGTTTATAGCCCCACACCAATCCCATAACGATCACTAGCGGACGTTGAAAGCGTCGAATCGATATGTCCGATCGATATGCGCGCAATATTCGTAGGCTGACACTGGTGACAAAGTGGATAGTCGGGTCGGTCAACCGGTGATTTCAGACATCAGATGTCTCATATGAAACAAAATACCATCCATATTCTGTGAAGGAAGTGCAGCTTTGTGAAATCAGAATCCTTCACGGCAATTACGCACACATTTGCACTATCCACACCGTTACTGCATAACGGCTTAAAATGTTTAGTTTTAAAAAAAAACATTGGTATGTTACGGTCAGTGCGTTTGTCAGTGAGGGTGTGATAACACTGTCAAGATAAATCTATTTGGTATAAAATGCACGTCATCTATATCTGATCAAAGCGTTTACATTCATAAATATCTTTGTAAATTACTGATGAGTAGTCGGGGATTTGGTTAATTTTAAAGTTGAACATCACTCACAGCGACAGCTGCGATCAATTGTGAGTGATGTTCAACTTTAAAATATCTTTGTGTTAACTTTGTCCGGAGAGATGTACCAGACACGAGATTGAATCGTCAGGTTTGAAATAATCCACTACTAATGACCACTTCCACTGTGGTGTGCCACTCAATCGGCACCTTCCAGTCTAGTACAGAGAAGCATTTGAGTGAGTGATGAGGAGATAAGGTGGAAAACAATCTGGTTTCATTGTTTCACTGTTGCATCATTACTTCATTTTTGAGTGCAACGGAAAGATGTACGATCTGGCTAGTAAGTCGGCAGTGGTTTGTAAGGTGCAACCACATAACCACAAGTTATTGACTGTCACATCACACAATAAACGTGTCAGAGTTGTGTCCACCCCCGTTCTAATGCATGATCACGGTATGGCTCACATTTCACCGAACGCTTAGTCTACACAAAGGTGGACGTTCGAATGTGACACGGGTTTGATAACTGAAATACAGCTCGTTCGTCCTAGCATCCAGTGGGTTCAGTGAACTAGGTGGATGTCGTTCGGGTACTGGGTCAACTACAGCTGACAAGTACTGGCGATGTCCTGTGAATCGACGAAATACAACACAGCCACTCATCTGCAAGATTCAATCGATCAATGACCAAACCGTTACCGGATGTCACGCTCATATGCGTCTGATAAGCAACGTGTTATCTGACCTATGTAGTTTGTCTCATAAGATCGATCGAATTAGTATAAACACTGGAGGACAGCACGAAACGTTTGAGGTTGGAGGTTGGTCGGAGGGTAAATACCATTCGTTTCGAAATATATGTTCCAAATATTTGACAGATTTTCATCTAGCCAGGAAGCAAGCATTTGTATAACCGCGAGTGATACAATTGCATCGGACCGATTCAACTGTGAGTTTGCCTCTGCCTGTGTGTGTATGTGGTCAAATGCTTTTTGCTTCGTATTTTCCGTATTGTCCTACCCAGTTCAGATTTTACCATTTCGGTCTCAGTTTAGTTCTCAGGAGATAAAGGTTTCGGTTTCGGGCAGCCATTCAATTGGCTAACCAGCATTGGCCGGCTGGACACAAAAGCCTCAGTCACACACCTACCGGTCTCATATTTTCGCGTTCACATTGGAAACGTGATATGTAAATGGAACCGCAAGTGGCGCAGCGCACTTCACTTGCCCGGACATCCTTTGGCTTTAGTCACCGTGACGGTCTAATCGGAACGGACAAACAAAATCAGCATGTACCCAAAGCGAGGGTTCGCATTTCTGTTTCTCGTTAAAATTTTCTTAATGCAGTTTTGTATTGGTTATCATGGGCAAAGTGAATTAAACGCGTCAGCTTGTTCAGAGCCATTGATGATGTCCATTCTGTGCAGCACACCTGAAATTGAACATGACAGAATAAGCTGGATTCACGCACGCCTTCGCTGATAATTAACTAGATATTGAGAATTCCGCTAGCTACTGTAACCACTTACTTACCGATCGGAGGCAAACAGCTTTCCTAAGTATGAAGATTTCACGGGTACATAAAATAATTTCAACTTGAGCGGATACTTTGGATTGTTTCAGCTGTTCAAATATACTCGGAGATTTCATCAAAAGTTAAAACGTGCCGAACAAGCTCGTTTTCGATGTGTCATCTTCAGGCCAAATACAACACAATAAATATAAAATTAGTTTTCATGTCTGCGCGCGAGTAACTCAAAAATTGGCTCAAATTTTCTTGCTGTCATTGTGTTCTAATATCTTCCTGTTGTTGATGCCTTGTGCACCAAAAATTTGCATACACTTACTGTTATTCGTTATCGAATAACGTACTAACTTCGTTACATACTAAATTACTCGGGTCACAGCATCCATATCTGTTTTACACTGTATTTTTAGTGCTCTGGGCTTCCAATTTTATACAATTATCGTAATTGTTCAAAGTGTCAGTTTGGCGGATTATTATCTGAGTAGACATTTGCTCGGTTCCACTACTTCTTCGCTCTACGTTTTGTCCCTGTTGCCTACTGCTTTTTATAACGTTAACGCTTGCGGCTTTTGTTCACAGTGACGCGCACGAGATCCAGCAGCATCCGTGGATCGGACGTATGGAGTGTTTGCTGCTGATTCGGCCGCCTCATGATTGTTCAGAACGGTATACAGTGCCAAACGTGTCTACACTGGTATCACACTAAGTGCATCTCCCTCAAGGAGGACAAGAACACTGCTGGCTTCTTCAAAAAACCATTTATCTGCGTGAGCTATCTTTTCCGTGAAGGTTGCATTTCTTCCGGGGTTGTATTCGTCTCACTACTTGCCAACCCCAATGAGCGGAAACAAGACGCGTTGAAGTGTAATTGCACTGCATACGGCCAAGGTTGAAAGAGCTCGGATGGAAACACAAACGGTTTTATCTGGCGTGCGGTCAGAACCGCACTCACTGAACGAGTATATTGCGCTCGCCCATCCAGGGGTGGCGGTTGCTCGTAAGGCAGTGGCTTTGTCCACAGCTTAAGTTGAAGAGGCCGCGACAAGCTTGAGGTAAAAGTCATACCGGGAGAGGAAGCTCTTTTGTGAGGACGCTTTCCGACCATATCCTCTGCAGTGGAGTAAGTCAGAGCGGTGTTAGAAACCTCATTCTCTCCGGACTTAATAAACTTGGTTTCTGCCAGCAGACTTCGTTCCAAACTACTAAAAAGTCACCCGGACTTCTTGTGAAGCTACCCGCAAAAATCAGCACGGGGAAAGTACTGGACAAAACAGTTCAGCTAAAGAAAAGTCATACTAATCTAGGAGGTGTCTCATTGGGTCGTTCACTGCAGGAACGGCGAAAGTGCCTCCAGTTTGATAAACAAGGTCACGCATCAAGGCTGGCCCCAAACTTCAGACAAAAGTGAAAGCCCTTATTTCTATTTCCAGTAGGGGACCAGTGCCTCCAAATGGATCATCCCATGTGCCCATACCCACATCAGAGGCGGCTGCCCCCCGTTTCCTTGAATGATCAATCGTCGCTGGAGCTGCACTGATCTGAACCAGTAGCTCCCAAAGACGCTACAGAACATCACTTTGGCTCTAACCCTCAACCACCTCACCTCCAAGAAGTTCTGTTAAAAATTATTTTATTCCTTAGCTTTACAACCCAATGAGTCTGCTAGGGTCAACTCCTGCATTCCGAAAGGCCCATATGTGGCTCATTCCAGTCGCATTTCCTTCTGCTGGACCACGGTCATTTCCTCCTAAATTATCTTCTAACTTAAAATCCCACCCAAATTTTCGAGGGTACATGACTACAAACCACGCTCCAGTAATTCAGAAAGTAAGGGCGGTCCAAAAGCCACCAGCTTTGGGTCAACAGAAACGGGCGAATCGTCCCACAGGAAAGCCCACATATGCTCAGGCGGTGATGAAATTACCGCTGCCCTCCAAGAAGGCGCAGGAAACTCTGACGCCATCTACACACTCCCGCTCACCATTTGAGCTACTTTCTAAAGCTCTTCCTGGCGCTATTCTGTCTTTTTTTTACACCCAGTCAAATAAGGAAGTAGTGCTGAAGTGCGTGTACACTAAATGTCTGAGCTACTTAAACAAACTACCAGAAATCAGACGATTGGTCCAAGACACTTGTCCTTATATCCTTGCTTTAGCATAAATATCAGTGATAACGAACTACATGTTCCTGGATACTTACTATACCGAACGGACTCCTACTGTGGACACATGGAAGGCTATGCTGTCTTTCTAAGCCAGAAGCTGCCAGTACCAACCATCATAGGGGAACTTATCTCTCCGGAGAAATGTGACGGACTCTAGTTCAAACTCCAGCTTCGTAATCGTGACATACCCCTTGTCGGTGTTATTTACCGACCGTTGTCCTGCAGCACATTCAACAACGAGGCCATTTTTGCCGCCTTAGACCGCCTATCGTCTAAACAGCCTTTCTCTTATCTTCTCATTATAGATGACTTCAACACACCCAAACTCAACTATATAGCTGCTTATGCTTAGGACACTAGCTGCGGATTTTAGAAGTCCCTGACAGTGTTGATTCATGAGACAGCCTAGACACAACATGTCGAACTACCTACACGGCACCACCCAGGACAGACACCCTCATTGCTTGATCTGGTTATCACAAATGAAGCTCAATTGGTCAATAGAGTGGTCATCAAACAACCGCTGGAGCATAGTGACCACATGTTATTAACTTTTGATTTTATCTGTTACTTGTTCCAAAATGCCGTACCAAAGACTTCCTTCAGAAATTTTCAAAAAGACGACTTTGACGCACTAAAGACATTCTCACTTACACTTAAACTTGTGTCTGTTTCAGTGAACACAAAATATCTTCCTTTTAAAGTTGATATTCACGAAGCTGATGAGGCATTTGTTCCTCGCAAACTGTGGAAGTCCTCATCTAGCACACCGCTTCCACGGAACATACGTCGCCTTCTTGATTTACGTTCTCGTCTATTCTCTGAGCAGAAACTAACGGGCAAACTGGATGATCTAGAAGCTTTTCGCTTTGTACGAAACAGATGCAGACGGGAAATCCGTTAACATACCAAATAGGCACAGCCAAAGATCCTATCGGTAGCTCAAGAGGATAAAAATTCTCTCTTCAAGTACATGCGTCGCCAGAGAAAAACTAAACCCTCAGCGCTTTCTCTCCAGCTTCCCTACGAGGAAACCTCTTCCAACTCCGAGGTGGTTGCTGAGATTTTCACAGAATACTATTCAACAGTTTATAATGTGGTTCTGGTAGGTTGGCGTCCGATTCTCTCGGGGAGAAATGTCCAATGCCCACTCTTAACAGCTGAATTCTCTGTGTTCGACGTTCAAATTCTATTGCTTAAGATCAACCCTTATAATACAGTGGGACCAGACGGGATCCATCCTCTGATCTTGAAAGAAGCGGCCCTTGGTTTGGTGGTGACCCTCCATAGTCTGTTTAAACAGATACTTGGGACCATTACTCTTCCGAGAGCGTGGAAATAGGCCATTGTCATACCTACATTTAAGGCGAGTGATCGTCACTCTCCTACTAGTTATCGGCCGACCAGCCTCACCAGCATCCCATACAAAGTAATGGAGTACCTGTTTAAACGCGCCATCCTTAAGCATTTCTTCTCAAATAACCTTTTTCTTTCTCTACTCAGCATGGCTTTCTTCCCGACCGGTCATGCATAACCAATACGCTAATCCTCATGGATAGCCTGACAGACGCCAAAGACAGTGGCCATATCTCGAATGCTATCTTTTTTGACTTTGCCAAAGCCCTTGACCGTGTCCCAGACGGCCCTCTTTTACGTAAAATGGAAGCTTACGGCATCCAAGGGGAGGTTCCCTACTGGATTGCATCCTTTCTTGTTGGCAAGGCTTTCAGAATGAAAATCGGATCGAGCATATCTTCTCCTTCTCCGATCTCCGCGGGAGTTCCTCGAGAAGCCGTACTCGGTCCGTTGTTATTTCTAATATATATCAATGACCTTCCCGACCTTACTTCCAGGAGCGCCCTCCTTAATACTGAAAACTTAAAAATCTGGAATGCTTGTGATCCTAGGGCTTTGCAGGTTGACCTTGATCGTATCAGGTGCTGGTCGGATACCTGAAGTCCACCTCTAAACGACAGGAAGTGTGTACATATGCCCCTCACGGGAGACTCGCGAAACCTATTTGTGATACATGGTTCAAAAATGTTAATGGATATAGTAAAAGTTGGCTTTAAACAGGATCTAGGGATATGACTGTTTACTAGTTTATCCTTTTCTTATTACCACCAGATGGCCGCTAAAAAGGGATTTTGGACTCTTGGGATGATAAAAACAGCCTTTCCCTGGATAGACATGCATGCCTTTCAGTCGCTCTACAGGGTCTAATAAGACCACCGCTTGAGTGTGCTAATCAAGTCGTATACACCTGCTTGAAGAAGGACATACTCGTCATCAAGCGTGTCAAGCGAGTACCCACCAAAATGGTCAGTGGCTTGCGGCATTTCTCTTACGAGTCTCGTCTTGAAATTCTTGACCTTTATCCACTTGAATTTCGAAGAATCCGCGACAACTTAATCCCTACACGCTTTTCGTTTAGCACAGGACTTGTGCAGTAATTCTTTACCCCAATAGTTGATAACTGTCGAAAGAGTCACGACAAGAAGCTCTATAAGCTTCGACCCCGGATCTTTATTAGGCAACAGTTTCCTTACAGACTTGTCAACCACTGGGACGATCTTCTATTAGAGACTATTGGTTGGTTTTCTAGGAACCGTTTCAAGCTGTTATTAGATTCCCACTTACTTAAGAAGCTGTTAGATTAGTATTTTACCGTTCTGTTATGCTAGTATTTTACTTTGTTCGTGATATTCTCTGTAACCCCCAGGAGCGGTGCTATTCTCTGTTTTCAATGACTGCCCCTTAGGTCAACAGAAAACCGGTGACATCGAAACGGACAAACTGACTGGATCTGGGTGACTTGGGCCTCCGACCTCGAACCCGTGAACAAACTGACAAAATAGTTGAAATCAGGATTTTGTGGAACCCAGTGCAGTGTGAATTTAATATCATTTGAGGATTATGGAGATGGTTACTTCGGTACCGCGTCAAGTGTTCCAACGACGGCAGTCAATGGTAACTTCAGCGTTTGAACAAAAGACTTCTGCTCACACAGATTAGGGTTTCACAGCTGGATTCCGATTGTCTCCGCAGCAGCTAAGATGCGACATTTCACACCTATGGTGTGAACACGTGTGACACGGTAGATCGGCTTGAATTCGACATCCACATTGACTCTGTGACCCGTATCAACTAGGTGGGCCAAAATTGCGCTGGAAAGCTTTCGTTGTTGTCCGGTCGCCAGCCAAACTGTATGGTGTACGCGTGTGTTCTCTTCAACAAGCGTCATGTTGTGCGACTAATGTGACCTGCTCCACAGAAACAAGCCAATGGGTCGATACAAAACTAGGTAGCATTACTGAGCACTGCATCTTTCAGAGGAAGGCGCACAGCTGGCTTAGAAGAGAACGTTAGTCTTAGTTGTGCAGTATGGAACGTCCTCATCATGGTCATGTCGAACCATCTGGTCAGCGATACGCTTGGTAATTCTGTCTTGTAAGGCAAGTTCATATAGATGGCTTTCCACTCGAGTTAAAACTCACAGTCTTGCGGCTCCCTTCCTTCGAGTTAGCAATTTGTCTGGATATCCGTTAGCACGAAACGTTCCACATAAGAGCTTAATCTCGTTGTCTGGCGGGTCCTCAGTGCACATTTTGTAAATTCGATTTGTGAAACCACGTATCAATTTCCGTTTCTGTTTCATCGGAACTAAGTTGTGAAAATGGGTATATTGGCTATTCCACGTTCGCGTCTTATTCATGTCTCACTGAATCGACCTATCTGGACGTTCCAATAATGCAACATCAGTTGATGCCAGTTTTTCATCTTTTTTCATTTTTATAGTGAATTTCAGTTTCTTGTGGGCTGAATTGGCTAGTGATAACAAGCAGTCAGTATGAGTGTTGCTATCGACGATACAGAAAACATAATCTTCATAACGTTTATACAGCACGCACTGATTTCTCGATCTTGTTAACCTTGTTTTTTCTATCATGCCCATAAAAATATCATCCAGCAAAGGGTCTAGCGGTGAGCCCATTGCAACCCCATTCTTCTTGCGATAAAATTTTCCATCAAACTGAAACTGGATGTCCTGCATGCAAACTAACAAAAGAGTTTTGATTTGCTCATCCGACATTCCGAATTGCATATAATTCGATGATGAGCAACTCGAGGCGTGGGTAGATGAGACTAGTTGTCCACGCTCGCTGGACAGAAGGTATAGCAACTTAGTCAAAATGAGGTCGAGGAGCTCGGTGTAGAGCTGTGTTGATGCGAATTGACCAACTGAGCATCACTCGTTCAGATTAGTTCCGCACTCCGTCCATCTAACCGATCGGTTAGGCTAACTCATTCGGGGAGGACACTTAGCGTTCGGTATCTTGAATACAAATATGTTCGTTAGCATGTTTGCCACTGAAACATAATCTAGAAGTAGTTTCCCAACAGGATTGATGGGCAAGGCGTTTGAAAAGCATAGCATCGAACTCCTTGGTTGTAAACTGTAACAAAGGCACTCAGGAACGTGCGGCTAAATTCAGAGAGCTGCTTCGAAATCGAGAATTGGTTTGATAAACGATGGTATTTTGGTCTTGAATAACTGATAAGTAGGTGAGCAGATCTGGTAACTCAGAATAGATTCAACTACGGAAAATCTGGACTTTGGCTGGATTCGAATCAGCGACAAAAACATGCCAAGACGCTGCAAATGCTCTACCAGTTGAGCTACGAAGCACAGCACCGTTCAGGTATTTAAATTCCTAACGCATCTGTCATGGTTGATGTATGAATAAGCTAAAGAGCTATGACACCTGACCTTGAAAAGCTTAAGGTAGATGTGGCACGGTTCGAAGCTTCTCTCGTCCGACTGTCTAAATTCTGTGTGGTTTACGGACGAGCCACTGTTCATCGATGGTTGCTGGTTGGCTTACAATACAGTGAAGAATACGATAGACAGTTCAGTTTACCTCACTGTGGTTGCTACCGCATTGATCAATGATTCAGATACAGAATAACTCCATCTGCCAAATTTTCTCAAACAGGAACGCATCTCTGTGCATTCGTCTGAAGAGAAGACTGTTTGCAACACTTCGAAAATCTCTCATCATTTAATTCGTTAACAGTTCGTCAACAAATTTTTGAAATGCGTTTCTCATCAGGTAGCTCCGCCTCTTTTTGGGTTTTAATCATACGTACTTGGACCTTTGCCATCCTTCAGTGAGTATGTGTATCCATTAACATGCGTAGACCGAATCACACGTTGAGCAGAAGACATACAGCTTCCAAAGTGCTCGTCAGAAACCGTCACACGAAAATCTTTAGGAATGTTGGGTAGTCCGATTTGGTTGTCCTGTTCTAATGACCACTGAAAGTCGGTCGCATTTCGAAATAGTATTCATATCATGTAATCGAAATCTCACTACAGCCTATCACCCGGCAGCTAACGAATTAGTCCAACGTTTGTACCGGCGGCTTAAAAATTCACCCTAGGTTTGCAACAAAACCTTACGGTAGACGCTCCTGTGTCGCTTCGTTACGTAGTGGAAACACGTTTGAGACTGATTTGCGTACTAATCTCGCTCAGTAAGCCTGCGGGCGCTTGATATGATTACTTACAGAGATGGCCGCTTAACACGCGACGGGACCGATCACCCTCGCAGATTACGGCGAATGCTTGACCCAGCACATGCGATAACTTTGACTGACCTCATCGACAGCGCGGACTACAAGGCCCTACTGTCATAAGGTTGAACGATTCCATCCGTTCAGGCATTGGAGTAACTGGGAGGAGAATGAAGGAGGAACACTGGAGTGCACTCAGGCAAGAAATGATGTCTACCATACACGAACGTGGCATTGGAGACAGTAGCTTCTCCAGATTATCATTATGTGCGGATGAGTGCTTGTATCTAAGATGACGTTGAAGCATATACCACGTGTAGTTTTTCTGAATAACCACTGCTTGTGTTATTCACATTCTTGGCTCATAACAGTACGTCGACACTCATCCGCCAACTTGTTTCAACGTTGTAATCAATGTCTTTGCTCCTCGATGACCTTGGCAGCATTATGTCCAATCCTAATCTGACGGTATGGTAGCTAGAGTGCAATAGTAAAGGTGAGGTTACGCTTATCGACAAATGAAAGCCTACGTTCATCAGGTGCCTGTGGTGAGGGTTGAGGAACGGTCAGTAACATCGTCTATTTTCCCCACTGTTTGACTTGGTAAAACACGAGTTCGGCCACTCTCACGGCATTAGTAGCCTCGATGTTGAAAAACACTAGAACGGGTTTGATCAGAAGTTCAGTGAGCCAGTGTGATTTGAAGACTAAGTCGAATTCTTGTAGATTTCTGCTGCATTTTCTCACCTAGTTGATTTCAGATGGTACACTTGTAGTGGTTTCTACTGATGAACAGGATGTCATGAAAAGACGAAACTCTATATTTTGCTTCACGGTCTGGAGGTACATCAACTGAGTTTACTGCTACTCATTAATCAGCCCTTCGCATTCTAATTACTGTGGGTTGATTAAACACCGTGTGTGTCGATGGTAGACGAGGTCATACTTCCCTTGGAGTTCATAGGAATTTGGGGTTTTAGGAAAGATTCAAAAGACGGTCATCCACGATTAACACGATCGAGGTTGGGATCCTACTATGTACTGCCCCGAAACCAATAAAATTACCTTCCCCATAAAGGTCGATTGCCAGTTGGTTGCCATGATGTCCCCAGCTATCAAACTCCGATTTATTCGAATCAATTCACTTCTTCTATCACCGAATGTGGATATGAACTATGTAGTACGAGTAAACTGAGCCGTTCGTGCTCAAGTTAATGGTTTCGGTTAATAGAGCCACTGTTGTACCTTTGAAATCAGTTCTCAGTGTGTCTCCTATGGAAGCAGTTCTTTACGAACCCCATTTATTCAACGCCGACTAGGTTGCAGTGTCGACGGCCATCTGGGCCCTTTTGATTACAAAATGTTACATAACTCTCAACATTTATTTGAACATGTGGAGATAACTGCATGTATTCCGTTCAGTTGATAGTACGACTGGCGCCGCCCGCTCGTTTTGCGTCGCGTTGTATCATTCTTCTGTTCCGTTACTCACTCGCTTGTTCGCACATTTATTTGGTACATCGGCAACATAATGTTCATATATTCAGTGCAGTATTCTCCACCAGTGATCTCGGTTCGCTGGACTCCACAAACTGAACATCATGCGCCTTGTGGTCCAGAGATTGACAAAAAGTACGTGTTGCAGTATCAAATACTTCAGCCTGTTGAATGGTAGTGAAAATTGTGAGTTACGCCGGGTCGGATTCTTCAGTATTGGATACAACTCATGATCAATAGTGTATCAAGACACTACATCAGGACAAGTGTTGTAGCGTAGTTCGAACCGTTCGACGAACGTCTCCATTTCACCCGGACCAGCAAGAAGATTTAGTTGTTCAAATGTAGGAAGTTTCATTTCGCGAAGCCAGTTTATACTAATCGCATCTAAGGACTTCGAATGGCTTTATGAATCATATTTTAATTTGAAACTCCGCTGTAAAATATGCGGGGAAAACCACGGACTGTTTGCAGAAAACATGTGTCACTCGCTACCTGATAAAACGGATTTACCGATATAAATTAGTATTAAATAAATCAGTCTACTAGTGGTCGACACCAGCAGCACATTTATTGTCATATGCCGCAATCTGAATGGTCCAGTACAAAACGAATAACGGGGAATAGCGGAAGATATAGCAATACAACTTTTCGTCTGATTTTTATTTATCCTAAAGTATTATTGAAACGGTCCGATCTGTGTTGCGATAGGGTTCATATTAACAGTGTATCAAGCAGGTTTCCGTCATGTGAGACCTAGTACATTGTCGTCCGAACTGCAAGTGTTTGAGACCGTCAACGTTTATACAATCAAGCTGAACGCCATCTACAAACATGTCAATGATTATGCGGTGAGATATGCTCCCAAAATTCCTAACTGTGTCCAAAGCTTTCAAGCATCGTATCCTTCCAAATAATGTAACGCATGTTATAGCTTCATTCGTCTTGTCACGACAACACCTAACTAGGGAGGACAGGTTTGGGTTATAACTTGTCAACGGTTCGGTCAAATTGCCTTCGAAACTGTTTACACACCCATGAAAACTATTTGGAGAGGAAAATGAACCATTCGACTTCTAACTTGAGATGTACCACACTACTAATAAGCAACTTCAGTGGCATTTCCAAGGGTTTTGCAACGACGCTGTCTTGATTGCGAACCCCAGTTGTGCACTTCACTAGTCTTTCTACATTCATCAACCCCTTGTGTTCGCGATGTTCGCTGGAACACGATAACCTTTTTCGAAACCTCAAATTCTTCCGACGTGAGCATGACTTAGCTACCTGCGGTTTAACCTCACTCTGTTTCAGCTGTACCCCGAGGTCCGATGGATTTGACAAGCCGAGTGAAATTGTGAGATTAATCCTCAATGTTTATCTCTGGACCTGTTCTCTAATTAGCTTTAACGGTCCGAACATACCGCTTTCATATGTTACATCAGACGTAACACCATTTCAAGGCACATCTCTTGAGGTATAATGGAGGTTGTAACTATCGAAATCAGTAGAAGGAAGTTAGTAATAACATGAGGATGAACACAACAAACTGTCTTATTTGACTTCGTTGAATCATCAGCAGGCAGCAAGCGAGCTTACGATGAAGGCTGGGCTCAATGCAATAAAAACGGAGGACCTGGAGATGTAGATACCGTTGATTTATTTTGAATCACAAACATGTTTCCGGATAGGGATACGTGAAATAATTGGTTAAACAATGTGAACCAGTGCCACCCCGACCACATAATGTTTTCCATGTGTTTGAATCGCGAGCGGTCCTTCTGAGTGAGGATTGCAGGGCCGATAGCATGACGGTAAATAAGACAATCATCATCCGTTTTAGCCATAACATTCTGGTTGATGGACCAGAAACCACAACGTGTTTCGACCACCGAACGAATCTCCTGGAAGCATTTATTGGTGCCAAAACGTTGGGAAAGTGATCTTACGAAGTTCCATATATCGCATTCTTGAAGTAAAAAATACGGAAAGCATGCTCCGCTTAGTGCAATACTATCTGCATCATTGAAGTTCTATCACTGATATCTAGAACACAGGAAGAGTTGTCGTTTTTAACAAGCAAAAACTGACTTATGTATCATCAAGTGGATAATCGGATAGAAATTCTGCTTCGGTCGCGTTTCCTTTTCTCCGGCAACCGAAAATTATCAAATATATAGGGTGTTTCTCCGTTTCTTCGGTGAGTGAAACCATAGAAGTTTGAACACCGTCGATTCGCGGTGAACAGATCCAGGTTTATTACGGGATTACGTGTATTCTGTGGCCCTAGCGGTGCTGACCAAGACAGTGTGACAAATGAAACAATCTTGAATAGCCTGAGAACTTCCTAACGGTAGACGAAGAAACTGGATTTTATAAGGTACTGAATAAAATGTACAGAATAATAAGTCTTTCTTATGTCAAACGCGAACCAATCAAATTTTTAAGTGAACAATCAGGGAACAATCGAAATTTTTGAAACGTGTATTGTCATCACAAAGTGACTGAAAACGCGTGGAAAATAGTTCTGCTTTAATAACTGAATTCAGGTGATGATGGACAGATTGCAGACAACGGTTTCAGAAAAGTTTAAGAAATAAACAAATATAGCTTTTATCAAGATAAGATCCAAAAACAGATATTTAACGTCCTGAAATAATCGCTCCTGAACATTTGCTCCCACACAACTATAAATGTGTAGAGAGGGACGGGATGCGATTTCAGCAAACACATATAACATTTCAATTTGAACGTTGCCCACAGGGTTAATGAGATCGGGGATTTCGATCTGTCTAGGAAGTCCTAATCGTGGGGTTATCGATTGGAGTTAACAGGACAGTTACTGTGTCCCGATTTCGAGACGATCGGGCAACCTGACCATTACTCACAAGCGAAAGTGGTTGACTGTTCACATATGATAATTCGGTCGTGCTTGCTAACGTGAGGTCAATGGCGCAGTGC